>PISX010008255.1:70209-83285 GCA_004024625.1 Mellivora capensis | reverse complement strand
TCCCAAAAGTTCATTTTTGCTTTTGTTTCCTTTGCCTTTGGAGACATATCTTGAAAGAAGTTGCTGTGGCTGATATCAAAGAGGTTACTGCCTATGTTCTCCTCTAGGATTCTGATGGATTCCTGTTTCACATTGAGGTCCTTTATCCATTTCGAGTTCAACGTAGTATTAGAAGTCCTAGCAACAGAAATCAGACAACAAAGAGAAATAAAAGGTATCCAAATTGGCAAGAAAGAAGTCAAACTCTCTCTCTTCACAGATGACATGATACTTTATATGGAAAACCCAAAAGACTCTACCTCCAAACTTCTAGAACTCATACAGCAATTCAGTAACGTGGCAGGATACAAAGTCAATGTACAGAAATCAGTGGCTTTCTTATACACTAACAATGAAAATACAGAAAGGGAAATTAGAGAATCAATTCCATTTACTATAGCACCAAGAACCATAAGATACCTGGGAATAAACCTAACCAAAGAGGTAAAGGATCTGTACTCTAGGAACTACAGAACACTCATGAAAGAAATTGAAGAAGACATAAAAAGATGGAAGACCATTCCATGTTCTTGGATCGGAAGAATAAACATTGTTAAAATGTCTATACTACCTAGAGCAATCTATACTTTTAATGCCATTCCCATCAAAATTCCACCGGTATTTTTCAAAGAGCTGGGGCAAATAATCCTAAAATTTGTATGGAATCAGAAGAGACCCTGAATCACTAAGGAAATTTTGAAAAGCAAAAATAAAACTGGTGGCATCTCATTACCTTATTTCAAGCTTTACTACAAAGCTGTGATCACCAAGACAGCATGGTACTGGCATCAAAACAGACACATAGACCAATGGAACAGAGTAGAGAGCCCAGATATGGACCCTCAACTCTATGGTCAAATAATCTTCGAAAAAACAGGAAAAAATATACAGTGGAAAAAAGGCAGTCTCTTCAATAAATGGTGCTGAGAAAATTGGACAGCTATATGTAGAAGAATGAAACTCGACCATTTTCTTACACCGTACACAAAGATAAGCTCAAAATGGAATTGGTTTTCTGATTTGATTCATTTTAAAGGAATCAATGGCCCTATCTACAAGTGGTAAAAGAACACTGATTTTTCATGCCATAGAGCAGCAAATTTCTTGAGTTGTCACCTATATACACTTAAAATCAAATAGCTCTGGAAGACACAACTTGGGGTAAGCAAGTAGCTGCTGCCATAGCACATTTCTTTTAAAATAATAAGATTGAGAGTTTAGTTGACTACTTTTAAGTGCAGTAGAGAACTTGAGGATCCACAGAAACCAGATTTATGAAAATTGACCTGACTTCTCTTTCTGTGGGTTACTGAGTTACATTTCAAATGAAATTCACACCCATGCAAAGTCTCTTATGTTATCATTAAGGTATTGATGAAATGAGATGTAGTTAAACCCTAGCAACTAGGATGGTGTCATAGGAATAGATTCCCAATGAAAATGGGGTCTTTGACTCTCTAGAGTGTGCTCACCACAGGGAGAGCAGATCTGTAGCACTAATCAGAAGGTGTTGGTTCACAATGATCTTTGGCATTGACTAATTGATTCTGGTAGTCTTTTAAATTAAAGAGATGTGCATCCTACTAATATCTTACATTATATATGAGTGGAAAATCCCTCTGTTGATGAAAAGATATATGAATGAATCACCACATTGAGGAGACATAGGCCCTCAAAAAATTCCCAGATTTGAGTCAGTTCACAGTCCCAGGGACAACTTTCATAAGGTGGGAGGGTGGAAGTTAAGTCCACTTTAAGAATGACTTTACTGCTCTACTAAAAACTAATACCATGATTGTTCCTTCCAGCCTTCTCCAGAAGGATCTGCAACTATTTTTCATGGTGACATGTACTGAGAAAGAAGAAATAATTTAACTTTCCAGAGATAACTAGTCACTGACTCTGAACCAACATTAATTACTGAAACCTAAGACACCATTGTGGTCTCTCAGTCAGTATGGGAGCTTATTGCAATCAGGTGATCAATGGAGTTTTGGCTTGTGTCCATCCCACAGTGGGTTCAGTAGGTGCCTGGGTCCACTCTTTGGTTATTTTCCCAGATTCAGAATAAATAGTTGGAATTGACATCCTTAGTAATTGGCACAATTCCTATATTGGGTCCCTGACCTATGGAGTGCAAATTATTATGATAGAAAAGGTCAGGGAGGCAGTAGAGCTGCCTTTAGCTACCAAAGTAATAAAGCTAAATAAACAAACACAGTTCTGGGGTGATTGCAGAGATTATGAACCTGGTCAAGGACCTGAGATATGAAAGATTGTGATTCCTAACCTCACCCTCTTCAACTCACTTGTTTGGCTTGGACAAAAGACAATACTCTTCGCTGTCCCACTTCAGGGCCCTATCAAGTTTCTGGTTCTTTGTCCTAATCTAATTATTGGGGATCTTGACCACTTCTGCCTTCCAGAGGGAATTCTCTTGCCATATTTCACAGTATCATGCTGTTTAAGGCTGTTAGTGGGAAGTCACAACTATATAAACAACTTGGCAAGGTATATCAATGCCAAAAGAGTGGGTATAAATGCCATAAGGATTCAAGTGTCTATCGTATCACTCAACTTCAGAGGGTTCTACTTGTTCGAGACTTGTTGAACTATCTCTTTCAAGGTAAAGGACAGGAGCTTGCATCTGGCTACTACTATATGAGACATAGTACCTAGTAGACCGTTCTGAATTTTGGAAGGAATATACATCTCATTTGGGTGTGCTATTCAAACTTAGTTACCAAGTGACTCAAAGGTTCTGAGTAGGGCCCAGAAAAGAGACAGTCTGCAACAAATCCAGGCTGTTATTCAAGGGTCTCTGTACTAAGATCAAATGACCAAGAAGATCTGATGGAAATTAATGGGCCTCTGGTAATCATGGATACTATATGGAGTCTTTGGCAGGTATCTATGGGTGAATACAAATGTAGACCTTTTAGATTTCAGAATATACCTATATAACTCTCTGCAGGTCAGTATTCTCCACCTGAGAAATGGATTCTGCCTTATAAAAGACTAAATGCTTGACCATGGAGTGCCAAGCCACCATGCAATGGAAACTGCTTATCATCACCTGGAAGTTGTCTGACTCATAAGTTATAACGGTTAGCTTTCAAAGCAGCATCCTATCAAGTAGAAGTAGCATATATGAGAGCAGACATTCACAACACTTATTTCCACTACATTGCCGTATCTTTCTCAACCCATAGAAATGATCTTAAGTGAAGATATCTATGTGCAGATGACTAAAAAAGAAAAAAAAGTCACTTATAACTGGTTCTTTTACAATATGCTACCTTCACCTGAAGACCAACAGCCTGTATGATATTATAGTTTCACTGTAGAGTGGCTAAAGGGTAGTGGTACTGGAAAATCTTCCTAGTGAGTAGAACTTCAAATAATACCCCCCCCCCATTTCTTTAGTCTAGGAGGAGAAATTGTGATGGGCCATGACTAAGAATTACTCTTAGAGTCCTAGAAAGAACAAATCTGGAAAATTTGTTTTAAGGAAGTCTGGGGGAAAGTTTGCAGACAGACTTCTTTAACTGGGTGCAAAGTGAGAATCTTTTGCTTCTGTGACTGTTGATCAAAAAGAAAATTCAGCAGAAGAGTATCTTCATAATAAGATGGACAAGACGATTATTTCTATGGATGATTATTTCTATGGATGTCTTTCATTCTTTTTATGCAGTCACTCTTGCTTTTGCTTAATGAGGTAATGGAAGACTTAACCAGGATAGCAGGAATAGAAGTTATCCATGGGCTCAGTGACAAGGACTTCCAATCCCCAAGGATGACCTGCTATCACAGCTGCTGGAAGTTCTACCTGCTAACAGCAGAGACCAACATGAGTTCCTCATGTAGCATTATTCCCCAGGGGATCATCTAGCAGCCTGGTAACAGGTTGATCATTTTGAACATCTTCCATCATGAAAGGGAAAGTATTTTGTTCTTACTGGAGTACACACATATTTTAGCTGTGGATTGACCTTTCCCATTCACAATATCTCTGTCCAAACTAACATCTACAGATTCACAGAATGACCTGTGAAATGTCACAGTATGTCCCAAAGTGTTAGCATTCACTTTATAACAAGTGAAGTTAGCAGTGGACTTATCCTCATGAAACTCATTGGCCTTACCACGTTTCTCAGTTTCTCATCAGGCAGAACCAGGTAGCCCAAAAGAATGGTGAAATCACCATTTGATGCCGAGTGGATGGTCTCATCTTGCAGGGTTGGCATAATGTTCTCCATAATGTACTCTATTCTCTATATCAGTTGTGCGAATATCATGCTATCTCTTCCATAGCAGAGACTCAAGGGTCTGGGAGTCAAAGGATGGATCTAAGAGCTTCTATTCTAGCTCTTACTGCCCATGAAACATAATGAAACTTTTGTATCTTTCTCCTATAATTTTAAAGTCCTGGATCTAGAGGTCTTAGTTTCCAAGGAACACATATTTTTGCCAGAGTTTACAGGATAGATTTCATTAAAATGGAAGGTGAGACATTTCCCTGACCACTTCATGCTCCTTATACTAATGAACCTGCAGGGAATGGTTGAGATAATTGTGTAAGCTGTCATGATTCAACAAATTATCAAGGAGGAGTTGGATTGTTACTATAGTGGGCACACAGTGAGTATATCTGGGTTATAGAAGATCCCTAAGGTACCTCTTAGATATTCCTATGTCCTGTGATAAAAGTTACTGAAAAACTAAATAACTGGATACACACAGGCCTGTTAATGGACCGGACAGGAAACAGACTGCCATCACTCTACCAGACAAGAGGCCATAGCTGCTCCAGTTTCTTGCTGAAAGCAAAGGGAATATGGACAAGGTAGTGAAAGAAGGATATTCTAAATATCAGCACAGCCATTTGATCCTTAGGAAAAGTATCTCTGCCTTATCTTAATGCAACTATATTTGCATATGTATCAACAAATTCTTTTTCTCTGTTTAATCCTGATTTTATGGGCTGTCAAATGGGGAGTGTGACTGCACATGAATAGGAATAAATATCACCCAAAGATGGATAAGCTGAAATTTGGGCTTTGCATCCTTTCCTGGGAAAAGTTCAGTTGTAAAAGGGATGATTACATCATCTTAGGCAGAAGCATGGCTTTGCTCTTGTCTTTATTTGGAAGTTAAATACAGTTAGAAGAGCATACGAATGCCAAGGTGACAAAGGGAGAACGGTGCTGTTCTGTACTGTGTCAGCCTAGCTAAACTGCAACTGTCTATCCCAGGATTCTCTTCCACATACAGTTAATGGGTGTGGTGGAACACAGAGGAAAATAGCACAAGAGTTGGGAGGGAGAGTGAAGCAACAGCCACTATGCTTTGGAGCTGAGTGGAGGGCCAGCTAGTGCTGCAGGGTTTTTGTTGTTGTTGTTGTTGTTGTTGTTGTTTTTATTAATTTCTTTTCAGTGTAACAGAATTCATTGTTTATGCACCACACCCAGTGCTCCATGCCATACATGCCCTCCATAATACCTACCACCTGGCTCCCCCAACCTCCCACCCGCCGCCCCTTCAAAACCCTCAGATTGTTTTTCAGACTCCATAGTCTCTCATGGTTCATCTCCCCTTCCAATTTCCCTCAACTCCCTTCTCCTGCAGTTTTTACAGAGTGACCTGCTCATTCATTCGATGGATGGGGTAGTAGCTGGACCTACAGATAACTCAAAATGTAGCCACAGGTCTTTTCCTCCTGCTTCTCTGAGTCCTGGGCCATGGATTATGTGTCCCTGTGTAAATGGGAAATAGCTTTTTCTGAAAGTCACCAGGTGTTGGAGTTTAATGCAGTAAGGAACAGGGGTAGGTTCTGGTTGGTCCTTATCTTTTCTCTTTGTGCATCAATCTTTCGTTCCTACCTATCTGGTTTGTTGACCTCCAGAAAGGTCAGTCTCACCATCGTCCTTCTTAATTGTCCAACTTGGTGATGTTTTTTTTCTGATTCTCCAACTGATCGCTTGTATATATTTTTTATTAGCTTCTTACATAATCATGTATGCTCAAATAATCATTATAAATTCTTTTTTGATTAAATAATTAAATAAATTCTTATTTATATCATTTCAGCTTTACTGATCAAACCTGAACTGCTAGAAACTTTGAGTCTGAACCTTTTATTAAATGACACCTTATTGCATCCAGCGTAGCCACCACTTATGACTCACCGTTAGATTCCTGGAACAGGTGTCATGATGACAGAGTGGGGACACGGTTCTTGGAGCCCAGTTGTTACTGGGATTAGGCCTCAGTAGGAGTTAGTTGGCCTAGGGACAAAACTCAACAGTTTTTGCTACTTTGCCCATGTTTCACTTTGCACAAACGCACTTATCTTTCTATGTTTCTGCACTTTGTTCAGTGAGAGAGAATTGGATTTTGAGAACCTTTGCAAGGGGGAAAAGGGGGCGGAAGTCAAAACAGCAGTCAACAAAAGATAACTGTCCCATAATTATTACTACCCATTGCTTCCAACACAAATGATTTAAACATTTCAATCACAAATATTCCTAAATGAATATGATTCTCATTTGTGACAAAGAAATATGCAAACAATTTAAACTCAGTAGAGAATTGCACATATTAGTCCGTTATATGCAATAAAATACACCAAGTCAAGTTCATCCTGGATCTGCAGCAAAACACAGATAAAATTCAGATACAAATCTTCTTGTCTTGCGGTTCCCCTTAAATGATTTTGTTCACCTCCATGGCTTCAACTGCAGGTCAAAGGCAAGTGATTTCAACATATACGTCCAGGTTCATGAAGATTCTCCACTGATGTTCCTGAGAGATGGAGGGCTGTGTTCACAGAGGAAGCCACATGGAACCACAATTAGAAAACAAATCACTGCTAATGTGTATACATGCACACACATAAAGAAATTATCTTGGCAGAAAATATCTTTCCTAGGATCTCCAATAGTCCTGGCCTACATACAATGCATGGATGTGAGATGTCCTGCATAATTTACAGTAGCAAGGTCCTCTTAACACATGACTAACTTTCAGTGCATTGCTATAAGGGAATGCTATTGACCATGCTTTGCCTATAGGGAACATTCTTTTTTTTCCTTGCAATGAATTATATAGTTTCACTCATTCCATTTTCCAGCTTGCTTCTGGCTTGTTGCTCTGGCACTTCTGAACCACAAAGCAAGTATGTCATTTAAAAAACATCAACTGGTAAGGGTAAATGTACTCTGAGCCCATGCACAAAATACTTGATAGTTTAAAAAAAAAAAAAGGAAAGTAAAAAGGATAAGAGCTTTTCAATCAATTTGATAAAAATTTAAGTTAATTAAAAGAAGACTTTATTTTTCCCTAGAAGGCGACACTGATCTTTATTATTAATGCGTACCAGCATTCCATAGCTGTACATAATGACAGCCTGTAACATCAGAGCAGTTTCAACTGGAGCCTAATTTGTTATAAAATCTTTTCTAGTATTCTTAAAGTGTGGCCTCTGCCACTGCCTCCCTCCTACTTCTGGGCTGGTTCTGAACTCTGAGAGAATGTCTTCCTTTCTCCCTTCACCTGAGAATTAATTTACAAGATTG
Organism: Mellivora capensis; assembly: GCA_004024625.1. NCBI lineage: Eukaryota > Metazoa > Chordata > Mammalia > Carnivora > Mustelidae > Mellivora > Mellivora capensis. The sequence continues at coordinate 75,669 of PISX010008255.1, read as the reverse complement.
TTTTTAGCTTTAAAGTAGTTTCCCAACCCTCAAAAAAAATCACTTATACGATTTTCACTTTGCTTTCTTTTTTTGTCTTCTATAAATAGAAACTATTGTCAGAACATCACATGCATGCAATCTTCTCTTCTGTGAAAACAACCTTAGCAGGGAGAGCAAAGAGAAAGGTGATTAAAAGATGGCACATTTTAATTCAAATATTAGAATTAGAGAAGATCAAAATATTCCCAAAATAAGTTATCAAGTTTGAGTTATTCACGCCCACATTTATTCACGTGACTATATATTTATTGGGTGCTTTCTACATGCCAGGCACGGTATTGGATACTGGGTAGGTAAAGATGTTTGAAACAGTTTCTGCAACTCAGGGGATTATGGTATTTACTACCTAGTACTTGTTATCCCAGATAGAAGAATAAAAGGAAAATTAAGTCACAGTCCCTACTTTCAAGGAATAACTATTTCATACAAAAGTACAAAGTAGGAACACCTGGATGACTCAGTTGGTTGAGCGTCCAACTCTTGATTTCAGCTCAGGCCATGATCTCAAGGTGGTGAGGTAGAGTCTCATGTGGGCTGTGCACTGAACATGGAGTCTACATGAGATTCTCTGTCTCCCTCTCCCTCTCTCCCTTTCCATCCACATGTGCCCTCCCCCATCTCTCTCAAAAAAAAAAAAGGAATAAAAAAAATCTTTGTAGATAAATACATAAATAACATAACATAAAGTAAATAAATGACAAAGTTAAACTCAATATAGAACAGTGTTCTATATTGGAACAATGTTCCAACCCATTTGTATAAAAGGTGGCGGATGTGAAAGTCCATGGGGCCAAAAGATTTGAAAGAGACTCTGTGAAGGAGCTAACCCTTAAATTGGATCAGAAAGGATGGGCTGAAATTACGGCATGTCAGTACTATATAATATGCTGCAGTTAGAATTCTGCAGTTAGAATCAACTTACTGTTGAGTAAGACAAAGAAAATTGTAAAAAATATATATGGTATGATTCATTATTCATAAAAATAAAAATCTAAAAAAAAAGATGGTCTGAATTTGGAAGATGTTACAGCCAGTAAATGTTTCCAGAAGGCATATGACATTCCATATTCAGGGACAAGGAAAAACTGGGCCATCAGTAGTAAGTGTGGGATATGGAGGAATCATCCCATTAGAAAAACATGGAGTGTGGGAAGAGATTAACATTCTATGTTATAATCTGTAAAGCAAAAGCCAAATCAATTGCAGTATCTTCTCTTCCTTCAGGCATACTCCAGCACTGGTATAACAGATTGGGAGTACCTAAGGCCCTAGATATCTACTTAACTTTTTCATAAAGAAAATTCTGGAGAAAATGTCCAGATACCAGAAAAAAACAGGCCCTGAGAAAAAAATGTACCTAGGGTATACCTATGGTCATATATTACAGGAAGTTACCCAGAGATTCAATACAAAGTATCCATAAAGTTGTACAGATATAATATTGAAAATTGTAGATAGAAAACTTATTTACATTCTACAGTAAAAAGCAGAAGGGAGAGAGAAAAGATTAAGAATTAGATCTAATACCCAGACAGAAGAAGGGCTGGGGGAAAAGACACAATAGAGAAAGCTGCCCAAACAAAGCAGTTTAGATAAGTGGGAGGGAGAGGGGTAAAATGGAGACCAAATGAGAATTGAAGTAAGATTTGCCTGTGCTATATCTTAGGGGGAATGTACCCTCCTCAAGTCTGCTGGGAGGGAGCAGAGGAAAAGTGCAAAGCAGACCTTCTCCCATTACAATTCTCTTATCCATTTAATTCTGTGGAAGGAAGATCTAGTAAGAAAAGTAGAAAATAAATACCCTGAATCATCAGTTTTTCCAGTACTGGCTCACTGGTAACATGGCCCTGGATTCTCAAATGTGGTGAGTTCTCAGGAAGGAGGTAAGAGAACTAGAAAGAGCTGAACTTCAAGGATCATTTAGCCAACAAATTCATTCTTAAGGCTAACAATATTGTGACATTGCATTTTGCCTGTGGGTTAGTTCCTAAATTAAGCAGGTGAAAACTATGTGTGCTCAAAATGAGTCTTTGAAAGGCTTAAGGAACAGACTAAGATGTTCTTGAAAAGATACTGTAAAACACAACAATTGTCTCAAGCCACAGTCCAGGGGCAGGGGGCAGGCAGGACAGGAGAGCCTTAGAGCTTTGCTTCAAGAGATCACTCAGGGACCCAGGTTCTTACCCTCTCATGTTTCCTGTGTATGATCAAGACAGGATCAAAAGTAGTGGAAGAAAATCAATTCCTTTTTAAAGAAACTATATGCAGTTTGGTCCATCACTTCTACTTACATGTCGCTGATGAGAAATTGGACTCCTGGCCACACTGAGCTGCAAAGAATGATGGGATATATAGCCTCTAGCTGGCTGGCCATGGTCACCCTAAGGAGAAAGTGGGCAAATTAGAGAGAAATCTCAGGAAATGAATTCTGAGAGAAACCCAGGCATTTTCTTTAGTCTGCCTTTCATTGCTAATCAAACCATGCATTCCTCTCTTGGCATATACTTAAAGGGAAAAGCCTACGCCTCTCATTCACTACTGTAACCAGTTCAAGGCCCCAGGCCTGTGGATGACATGGATTTCCCTTCATCAATCCCAGCTATGCTTCTTTACAGTTCCATAATCTATAAACTAATAGACAACTTATCTGTCTTTCACTCCAATCCAGAGTATCATGGTGAAGAAGAATGTAAGGCATCCTTTAATCCCCAGAGATCCATTTCATTCCATTTTTCCTACACACCAGTTTATTCTTGCTCAAGTTTCTCTCTTAAAAGATTTTTCTAGAAGCAGCAAGGAACATCCAAAACACAAAATCATTCCGAGTTGTTCTAACCAGTTTCCTTGGAGCATAGTCTTGAAAAAAACTAAAGTTTTCACTAGCTTCTCAAAGTCTTATATCAGCATCAAATCATTAAGAAAACACCAAACATGGCATGGTATATTCAAAGTGTTGAAAGGAAAAAACAAAACAAAACTTACAACCAAGAATATGCTACCCAGCAAGGTTTTTATTCAGAACTGAAGGGAACAGAAGATAAATTTCCATCAGCGCTAACTCAACTTTAGAAGAAATATTAAAGGGACTCTTTTCACTGGAAAAGAAAGGCTATAACTAGAAAAAAGAAAATATAAGAAACAAAAATCCTCATTGGTAAAGACAAATTTCTAGTAAAGGTGGTGAATCAACAAGTTATATAGCTAGTATGAGATTTAAAAAACAAAAATAGTAAAATGAACTATATCTACTATAATTAGCTAAGGGATACACAAAATAAAAAGATTCAAAATATGTCCTCAAAAAAAATAAAATGGGGCAGGGGTAGAGGTAAATGTGTAGAGATTTTAGAATGTGTTCAAACTTTAACCAACAACTTAAAACAGACTGCTGTATACATGGGAAGTTATATATGAACTTCACAGTAATTACAAACAAAAAATATAGAACAGATACACAAAAAATTAACAGAAAGAAATCTAACATAACACTAAAGAGGGTCATCAGATCACAAAGAAAAAGTGCAGAAGAAGAAAGGAACACAGAAGAACAAAAAAAAAAACAAACAAACCAGAAAACAGTTAACAAAATGGTAATAAATACATACCTTTCAGTTATTACTTTAAATGTCTAAATGCTCCAATTAAAAGACAGAGGTGGCTGAACAGATTAAAAAAAAAGACCCATTTATATGCTGCCTTCAAGAGACTCAATTTATTTATTTTTAAAGATATTATTTATTTATTTGGGAGAGAAAGAGAGAGAGAGCATGAGCTGGGTGAGGGGCCGGGAGAGAAGCAGGGTCACCACTGAGAAGGAAGCCTGATGTGGGGCTTGATCCCAGGAAGGTTTGATGTGTGGCAGAAGGCAGACACTTAACCTACTGAGCCGCACAGGTGTCGCATTAGATCTAAAGGCATCCACAGACTGAAAGTGAAGGGAAGGAAAGAGATATCTCATGAAAACGGAAATAAAAAGAAAGCTGGAGTAGCAATACTTAGATCAGGCAAAATAAACTCTTACTTGACTGAAATTTTTTAAATTGACATATAATGTATTATTTGTTTCAGGGGTACAGGTCTGTGATTCATCAGTCTTACACAACACACAGTGCTCACCACAACACATACCCTCCCCAATGTCCATCACCCAGCCACCTCATCCCTCCACCCCCCTCCCCTCCAGCAATCCTCAGTTTGTTTTCTGAGATTAGGAGTCTCTTATGGTTTATCTCCCTCTCTGGTTTCATCTTGTTTCATTTTTTTCTCTCTTCCTCCATGATCCTCTGCCTTGCAGAACTGAAGATAAAAATAATTAAGATAAAATAGATTTTTGTCTTTCTCTGATTGACTTATTTCACTAAGCATGATACCCTCTAGTTCCATCCACGTCGCTGCGAATGGCAAGATTTCATTTCTTTTGATGGCTGCATAGTATTCCATTGTGTATATATACCACATCTTCTTTATCCATTCATCTGTTGATGGACATCTAGGTTCTTTCCATAGTTTGGCTATTGTAGACATTGCTGCTATAAACATTCGGGTGCACGTGCCCCTTCGGATCACTACTTTTGTATCTTTTGGGTAAATACCCAGTAGTGCAGTTGCTGGGTCATAGGGTAGTTCTATTTTCAACTTTTTGAGGAACCTCCACACTGTTTTCCAGAGCGGTTGCACCAGCTTGCATTCCCACCAACAGGAAGGTATGTGCTATGGTTAGTGCTGTGAAGTGTGTAAACCTGGCGATTCACAGACATGTACCCCTGGGGATAAAAATATGTTTATAAAAAATAAAAATTAAAAAAAAGTTATTGATAAGATAAAATAGATTTTAAAACAAAGACTGTAGGGTGCCTGGGTGGCTCAGTGGGTTAAAGCCTCTGCCTTCAGCTCAGGTCATGGTCCCAGGATCCTGGGATCGAGCCCCTCACGGGCTCTCTACTGGGCAGGGAGCCTGCTTCCTCCTCTCTCTCTGCCTGCCTCTCTGCCTACTTGTGATCTCTGTCTGTCGAATAAATAAATAAAACCCTTTAAAAATTTTTTTGAAATAAAACAAAGACTGTAACAAGAGAAAAAGAAGGACAGTACATAATAATAAAGGGATAACCCGACAAGGAGATATAACACTTGTAAATACATTTGTACAAAACATAAGAGAGCCTAAATGCATAAAACAAATATTAACAGACACAAAGGGAGAAACTGACAGTAATCCAATAGTAGGAGACTTTAACACCTCACTTAAATCAGTGACTAGTTCGTCCAGATAGAAAACTAAAAAAAAAAAAAAAAAAAAAAAAAAAAAAAAAAAAAAAAAAAAAAAAAAAAAAAAAAAAAAAAAAAAAAAAAAAAAAAAAAAAAAAAAAAAAAAAAAAAAAAAAAAAAAAAAAAAAAAAAAAAAAAAAAAAAAAAAAAAAA
>PISX010008255.1:0-70109 GCA_004024625.1 Mellivora capensis | reverse complement strand
GCTAAACAATGAAGGAGTCAGTGAAGACACTGAAGAGGAAACAAATAAATATATTGGGAATATATATTGGGGGTGGAGGGTTTTGACAAATTGGCTCACGTAATTATTATGGAGGCTAGGAAGTCCCATGATTTGCCACCTGAACCTGGAGACTCAGGGAAGATGGTGGTTTAATTCCAGTCCCAGTCTAAATGCCTGCAGACCAGAGGAGTCAATGATGTCCATTCCAGTCCAAGGACAGGAGAAGACAGATGTCCTAGCACATGCTAACAGATTGGGGAGGGGGGAATCACATTGGAAAGGGCAATATACCTTACTGAGTCCACCAATTTAAATGTTATTCTTATCTGGACAACTGAACAAAACACCCAGAAATAATCTTTGGCCTGGGCACTCTACACAACAGCGGAGTTGACACATAAAATGAACTATCACAAGAACTCTTCCCTTTTTCCAAGTGTCAACTCTTGCCCATTAACTGTCTCTTTTATTCACTTCCCAATACCTTTAGGAAGTTGCTTTTTATATTTTATCCACAGTTAGCGGTTTGGTCCAACGGGACCTAATTTATATTACTAGAAGCACTTCCCACCAACTTGACGACATTGCTTGCATATAAGATCACAGCTGCTTTGCTTAGCCTTACATTCAAGACTGCATAATCTGGCTTTAACCTTTGTTTTCCATTTCACCTTCATATAGATTACTACCTTCCTTAAGCATTGCATCTTATTCATTCATTAAACAAGCTTTTGAGCACTTCTCATGTATCAGGCAGCTGGAGACAAACCCAGAATTACTCTTGCCTTCTTGAAGCGGACAGCATAGAAGTCTTGCAAATATGCTTGTTTATTACTGCTTGGAGTCTTTACTGAGACTTGGTTACTCTATATTTTAATTCCTGCAAATATTCTTTTTTATCCTTTTACATATAAAATCTTGCCCGTCTCCAAATTCTGTTTCATCATACATTTTATTAACTTTATTTATTTCATCTTTTTCTCTTCTTGAAAGAACTAAAGAAACATTGTCAGGAATTCAATGCACTTTCTTCGTGTTACAATACCTATCCATTGTTGGTGTATTGCTATGCTCAATAAATGAGTTAATGCTCTTAACTTCTTTAGTCCTGATTTGTAACCCATCACAATATTGAATATATAAAAGTTTGTTGCTAATGAACCAAAGGGTTATGTTACAGGCTGTAGGTTTTTTATTGAAAAATGAAAATAGGATTTTATAAATTTCAAATCCTTTTGGTATTTTTATGCCTTGAAAATAACTTACTTGCATACTTTTCATGCTAATCTGAATCATAGGCATATTAAGGAGAAAATTATCAGAAGTCCACGTTGATGTTTCACTATTAATTTGTTTGCTTCCCTTGGTCATGATAATGTCTGAAATGCTTTTGCAGTAACTTTTATGTTCTTTCAACCCAGGAGTAAATCAAGAGAATCTGAAGGTCATAGGAACACCTTCTCTTTCTTTTGCCTATTTGCATTCATCAATTTATCTTCCCTCCCATCTGCCAGCCATGAGTGGCCTCAGCAGTTAGTGGTGCAATGGGAGCTATTCATGTCAAATAGACTGGTTCAAGTCCAGCAGAGGTCCGGAGAATAGTTTTTGATACCTGAAACCATAAGTCTTTACTTAGAATTTATTGCATATGCATTAGTGCCTTTCTCCTAAAAAAAAAAAAAAAAAAGAAAGGAGAAACACATATGTGCATGTTCAGATAAAAGCTAGATCATTGTTATCCATCCTATGGGAATCTATCTCTTGAACCACAAATCAAAATGCTGACAAAGTTTTCCGTGCCACTGCTGAGTGTAAAAAGATGTATGTGAAGTATAGGTTACATAATGAAATGCCAGAATTTCAGAATAATACAGTGACTAATAGAACTGAGTAACAACTGGAATCAGAACTGCCCTGAAAAACCCAAGGCATACAACCCCCATAGGTTTTCATTTTAATGCAGAAATGGTGACCTCTGTCATGTGTGCTATGAAGATTCTGAGTTTCTCGAGACAAAGTCTGTGTCTTATTTTGGAGCCATCATTGTCCATTGTGCAGTCCTGGGAGAACACAGGCAGTATGGCCAAAATAATGGTTTAGCTACCGTGTGTTGTCAGTGCCCGTACCACATCAGTTGCTAAATATGTTTATAATATTCTCTCTCTCTTTCTCTCTCTCTCTGTCCTTACAAAGGTGTTTTATTTTAGAGCACTGCTTTTCCCTAGAGGGAATGGCATATACTGCAGAAAGGAGGTAAGACCATATATTTTTGCATATTGACTTAATATGCTTCTTCTACATTTTGTCAGGAGACATGTATACACATGTATATTAGATGTATGTGTATTCTGCATAACATCTGTCTATACATACATAACATGCCTATATGAATATAGATTTACATACACATTATATATCACCCCACCCCCCTCTAAAATATAGAAGCAGCAACATTGAGTTGGTACACAAAAATATACGGTCTTACCTCCCTTCCGTAGTGTTATCCATTTCTTCTAGGGAAAATCCAAAGCTGGAAATAAAACTCTCACACTTGTTTTTATAAATATGTGCACCAATAACAAGAACATAATACCGGAAGCCCATCACGCTTGAAGATAGAGTTCTGCACAACTTAAATCCTCTGTACCAACTCGCACAATCATGACTTGGCTCAGAGAGGTTCTGAGTCATTTATCCAGGATGCTAGATTGCATCTTGAGATGTGGGTGGGACAGAGTGGTGCATTAAGAGCAGTGAATGGGAAGAGGAAATGGAATGGGAAGCAAGCAGCGGCTGATTTCAAGGGCCAATGTAGATGACGTAATAGTAATAATCAGATAGGAGAGGAGAGGAAGAAGTAGACATCAGCTTGAGAATCAGAGCAGAATGAGAGTCTCAGTTCACCAGTTTACAAATGCCCTCTGTTCTGTGCCCACAGTGCTGCCTCACAATTTTACTAAATTGTTTTTATAGTAAACAGACTTTCCTACTTTTAAAGAGGACTGGAAGATATAAAATGTTTCCCATTCTTGTCAAACTTTCAGCTTGTCCCTCCTCAACTCATTCTATGATTTATACACTAAACAGAAGCCACTGGATGAGAACTTCTTCAAAAGCCACAAGTTTGGGACACCTTGGGTGGCTCAGTCAGTTGGGTGTCTGCCTTAGCTCAGGTCATGATCCCTGAGTCCTGGGATGGAGCCTAATCTCTGGCTCCCTGCTCAGCAGGGAGTCTGCTTGTCCTTCTCTTTCTGACACTACCCCTTATTCATATTCTCACTCACTCTCTCTTTCTCTCAAATGAATAATGATAATAATAATAATAATAATAATAATAAAAACCTTTTAAAAAACCCACAATTCTTCCTATCACCAATCTCTCCTCCATCTTCCTACTGTGATGGGAGAAGTATGTCTTCTCCTATGGGGGGAGGGCCATTCTTCCCAAATGGGCTCCACTTCCTGTCCTCTCCTGTCTCCTCAGGAATCTTTTCTGGAAATGTTGGTGTGATCCTCTTTTATCCTTTGAAACTGACCATGGTTCTAAATGACACTGATAAGGTGACGATCCCCACATTTTGATCTTCTACTGCAACTCTGGGCTCTAGACTCCTATCATATATTTGACTTAATTCTTCAGCTTGGTTGCCTGATGGATATCTCAAACTTAATATAACCAAATACTTGATGTCTTTCTTTCTTTTTTTAAGATTTATTTATTTGAGAGAGAGAAAGGGAGAGAGAGAGAGAGCCTGTGGGTTATCATGGGGGGAAGGACAGAGAGAGAGGGAGTGAGAATCTCAAGCAGACACCACGCTCAGCACAGAGATCACAACCTGAGATCATAACCTGAGCTGAAACCAAGATTTGGAAGCTTAACTGACTGAGCCACCCGGGCACCCTCTTGATTTCTTTTCTTTATTTTTGTACTTTCTCTGGTTTCCGATATTAGTAATTTATAGAGCTTTTGCTCGGGCAAATACTTAGGGTCATTTGTGATCCTGATTTTTCTCATAGCCACATTTTTTAAAAAGTAGGGTTGTTATGTTAACTAACTAGAAATTAAATAAAAAATTGAAAACAAATAAAATAAAATAAAATTTAAAGTAGGACAGTGATCACACCCCAAGCACACTCAGATTGTTTGTTTTTTTTAATCTCCATTGGCAAGTGGAGGCTAAAGCAGATTTTCCTGGGGGGAAAAAGGAATTGTGACTTTTGCAAAAATACTGTGAAACAATACCCAATATTACGTGAAAGTTTTGAGTTATATAAACCATGCAGCAGTAAGTGAAAAGAAAATTTTGACTGCTTATATACTGCAACATAATAAGTCAAATGGTAAAAGAACATGCTTCATGTAGTCCTCTTTCCCCATGAGGATTAACCCCTCCTTAATTTGTTTTTTACCCATTCCTTTGCATTCCTCTGAACTTTTATTACAAACTAATAGATTAATTAATAATATAAAGATATTTTTGTCTGGCGTAAAATGGTTAATAAATGGTATTATATACACTCTTGGATGATTTCTTTTTTTCCCTTTTCAGTACTTTATTTCTGAGATGTAATCCTTTTACTACCTGTGACTCTAGTTCATTTCCACGGATGAGAAGATTCTACTCTGTGAACATACCATAGCTCTTTCCCATTCTTCTGCTGATGGGTGTGATACTATTTTTAAGTTTGTGATTTTTATAAACAGTGCTGTTCTGAACATTATTTCTCATGTCTTCTAGTATGTATGTATGAGAGTTTCTCCATGATATATATAATAAGGAATGAAATTGCCAGGTGGCAGAATACAGGTATCTTTAACTTAACTGGATATTGTTAAATCTTTTTTCAAGTAGTTTAAGTCAAATATATCATTAGTAATTGTCAATAGTTCCTTTGTTTATGTTCTTGCCAACACTTGGAATGGTCAGACTTTTTAATATTCTCCAATCTGATGAGAGTAAAAATGTATCTCCTTGAACTTTTATTTTATTTTACTTTATTAAAATGATTGAGATTATATGATATATTTATTGCCCATTCATATTTCCTTCTCAGTAAATTACTTGATCAAATCTTCTGTTCAATTTTATATATATGTAGATATATATATATATTTATTTATTTCTTCCTTAGAATACTATTTTTCCCAAAAATAGAAATACTATTTTTCTCAAAAGAAAACAGTTGAAAAGATGACTCTCCCATGAATAAAAAAAAGAATATATGTGAACTTGGTCTTGGCCACTAAATACGTTTCACTCTCTGAAAGATTAAAAATAAAAAGACTCAGATGAAGTTTACCCATAGACCATGATAGTACTTGGAATCTCATTAACTTGCAAGTAGTGGGTTGAGAAGCCTTTCTTTCTTGGCAGCAATTGTACTGGATGCATTGCCTTGGATCATGGTGGTCTTTGGGTCTGGAAAGGAGTCTGATACAGCAGTGCAGAATACCTTGGACATACCTGGGAGATACACTGTGAAGGGCCTGAGTCCAACCTTTATCTATTTTGACTTGTCTCACTCTCACTGATTATAGAATGGGAGTGCAGTCCAGACCCTACTGGCTCTTCCAAGCAGATGTGTACAGGCGGCCTGGGATCTTAAGTGCTCCTCTATAAATAAAATTTATTAGAGTATTAAGTGATCACTTGTCAGTCTTGAAAGGAGTAGATTGGACCCCTGAGTCTGACCATTCAAAGATCTGAGGGATGCCCCTGGCATCTTCTTGTCCATGGAAGCTTTCTTTTCTAGATCTGTCTGTGTCTTTCTACCTCTAGAGACTTCAGACCATTTTTTTTTTATACAAAATACACTTCCCCTAAGCAATGTAATGTATTAGATTATATAGAGTATCATAAAGCATTCATGTTTTTCTCCCTCAACAGATAGAAAACAGATGTGTTTCTGAAGCAGCTCAGAAAGTGAACATGTAAGGAGGGAAAAATCATATTTTGCAGCCAAGAAAATGAAAGAACTGTATTTCAGACTCGGGTCATGTTGTGTGTATGGGCTCACCTCCACACCTGGGTAAGGGCATTTATCAATTTAAAAAGGGGGAGAAGTGAGTGATCCATTTGAGCCTAAGTTTTCTGTACTTGATATTTGTGGTTACGTTGAGATGTCCATACCAGTTAATGACAATAATAATGAGGCAAAAAAATTTTTCAGTAAATGGAAGTTTCATTGTATTGAGTGCAATTGAGATGACTGAGTCCTCTTCTGTAGATTTTATAGATCACATTAGAGTGAGAAGTTGGATTAACTTATTTGAATCTCATTTTTCTACTAATATGAGGATGGTGCCATAATATTTGAGCCCTAGTACTTGTCTTGGAGCTAAAGTTAAAAAATAAAAGTACAATTTTATACCACCATTTTAACAGTGGAAAATTACTAAGACCCAAGGTATTTTCCTGCCTTTCCCATGCTTATACTACTAAAAAGTGAAGTCAGATTCAACCTAGACCCTAAATCCAGTGTTATTTCTGTTGGTATATTTTGCATTTCCTCTTAGAACAGTGAAGTTTGATGGCCAAATGAAAGTGTTTTCAAAAACTAAGCCTGTAGTCTGTTAAATGACTTATGGTATTAATTCTCAGAGAGAGGGGGAGGGAGTGGGAGAGAGGGAGAGAGAGAAGTGAGGTATTATGATCCAGCCTCTGTCAATCAATTAAAAATAAATTGCACAGCAAATCATTATGCTGAGGGCTCAGGGTGCAGGGAGGGGTCTCCCAACCTTGGCACTATTGACATTTTGAGTTGGATAAATCTTTCTTGGGGCTTTCCCAGTGCATTGCACAATGTTAAGCACCATCCCTTGGCTCTGTCCACGAGATGCCTGTAGCAATTATCCCCCACCTCCAGGTTCCAGTGACAGCCAAAAATATGTCCAGATATTGCAGAATGTCCCCCACTCTGACCTCAGTTGGGAACCACTGGTGTAGATATGGAATATGGGGCTTGTTCCCTGAAGAATATGTATAGGATAGGATAGAGGGGTGATACATTATCTCATGGTAAGTTGCTATATGTATGTAGTGAATGCAAAAGTTGGGCAGGTTAGTATTGATCACAACATGGAAGGTTTTGTGTGAAGCCCCAAAGAGCCTTACTGATGGTGTTTTTAGATTTGTACTCAATCAGTTTGAATAACAGTAAAGACTTCTATGACAGGAGATATAGTGAATTTTAGGCATAAGGAAACCTTGACCTTTCCTTAACTACAGACTCTGTCCTAAGAAGTCAGTCTTTGATGATATTGCATTTCCAGTTTTATCATAAATGAACAAATAAACACCATAAAATCCATGTTCAGTTGAAATGCAGAGTATAAAAAGTGTATTACTTGAAAAAATAGAATTGGCTTCGAGTCTCTCATTTTATCTCAGATGTTTTTTCCTTGTTCTTGCTATTTCATTGGTCATCCTTCTTTTGCTTTATGATCAAGCTAATTTTTTGTTGTCGTTTGGTGTATTTATCAAAACATTTGTGCCCCTCCTTTAATGAGTACTCTGATTATCATTACACCAGACCATCTCTCTCTCTCTCTTCTCTGCAGTCAGTTATATCTCTTTCCTTCTATTTTTTTTGTTTCTCTCATGCCTGTCATCCTTGCTTAGGGTGGCATATTTCTTCTACTTCTTACTCCTTAGAATATACTTTTTTCATTTCCATAACAATATTTTGTCTGAATTTTTTGAGACATTCTGGGACATGCAGAAGGATAAAAGGTTAGAAATTGATAAGAGACTAGTGAAAGGATGAAGAATCTTTGATTCTTCTCCCTTCTTTGATTCAAAAGCCATCCTATCTGGGAGACCGTGGACAGAGAGGAGAGGCTGGGGAAGGAATACATAGCAGGTTGCTTGTGTCTATGCGAAATCTGAGCCCACACCATGATTTCTGGCTGGAACTCCCAGGGCAGTTAAATGGACTTACCACATAAGCAAAAATATTGAAAATAAATTAGTGCAGGGTAAGAAGGAGTAGAGGACATCAGAGGGTGGTTGTATTAGTCATTTCATTGCAACAGAATATAGAGATTTACAATAAGGCATTGGCTCAAAAACACTACCCACAATTTAAGGCTGGAAAAGAAAATCATTGGGTACCTGGGTGGCTCAGTTGGTTAGGCATCCAACTCTTGATTTCAGCTCAAGTCATGATCTCAGGATCATGAGAGGGAGACCCAGGTCAGGCTCCACACTGGGCATGGAGTCTGCTTAAGATTCTCTCTCTCTTCCTCTTCCCCTCCCACCCCAAGAAAGAATCAATATTGCTGAATGCTGAAATTCTTGCCTTAAGGACTGAAATTTAAAAGTACTTATAAATATGTCAAAGAAAGTTTAGACCCTCACCAATTACACTATTCTATTTGTTTCCCTGGGTTTAACCCCCAAGTCCCCCCAAAATCCCTGTTTTAAGTCCCTACCTCTAAATAGTACACAAAGCTAGGAGTTAAATAAGCTAAATACAGTAGTAATAAAATATTGCAGTGAGAATTGCAAATGCACATATTCACAAACCAGAAGACCTTATACTTTAGAATAGTCAAAGTAATTACTCTATTGATTGAAAAAAAAACTTAAATGCTAAAACAAATCACTAGAATTAAGTGCACAAATTGCAAATGTTGTAATTATTCAATTTACCAGGTTTTTAAGTTGTAAACAGTAAAAATTCAGAACCCAGGTAAATCACATAATCAACAAAACCCAAGCATATTATATTTTAATGAGTTCCAGTTATAATTAAATAAGTCATTGACTCTTCATGAGAGCTGAGAGCAGAAAAGCTCTAGTAAGGCGTGCCACAGAGGACAGTGTCTGCAAGCTGAGGGCAGAGCTGGAGGGAGAAACCACTCATCACTTGAGGTCCTGGGAAGGCTCTGGGAGTCCTCCTAGCTGAACCCACTGAGTTTTCTGAGCACATACTGTGTACCAGGATTTTATACATTAATGCATTTATATAATATGTATATCATCACAACAGCTCCAGGAGTTAGCAAAGGTTATCACCACCCTCTTGCAGATGAGGAAGCTAAAACACAAAGTATTAGGTATAAAGCCTTCAGAGTGGGCAGTTAGGAAGTTACAGAGCTGGGACACATTGGGGGGGTCAGTCAGTTAAGCAACTGCCTTCTGCTCAGGTCATGATCCCGGGGTCCTGGGATGGAGCCCTACATCAGGCTCCCTGCCCAGCAGGGAGCTTGCTTCTCCCTCTCCCTCTACAACTGTCCCCTGCTTGTGCTCTCTCTCATGCGTGAATGCTCTCTCTCTCTCTCAGATAAATAAATAAAATCTTTTTTAAAAAGTTACACAGCTTGAAAGAAGTTGCTGTGGCTGATATCAAAGAGGTTACTGCCTATGTTCTCCTCTAGGATTCTGATGGATTCCTGTCTCACATTGAGGCCCTTTATCCATTTCAAGTTTATTTGTGTATGGTGTAAGAGAATGGTCGAGTTTCATTCTTCTACATGTAGCTGTCCAATTTTCCCAGCACCATTTATTGAAGAGACTGTCTTTTTTCCACTGTATATTTTTTCCTGCTTTGTCAAAGATTATTTGACCATAGAGTTGAGGGGCCATAACTGGGCTCTCTACTCTGTTCCATTGGTCTATGTGTCTGTTTTGATGCCGGTACAATGCTGTCTTGGTGATCACAGCTTTGTAGTAAAGCTTGAAATCAGGTAATGAGATGCCACCAGTTTTATTTTTGCTTTTCAACATTTCCTTAGCGATTCGGGGTCTCTTCTGATTCCATACAAATTATAGGATTATTTGCTCCAGCTCTTTGAAAAATACTGGTGGAATTTTGATGGGAATGGCATTAAAAGTATAGATTGCTCTAGGTAGTATAGACATTTTAACAATGTTTATTCTTCCAATCCAAGAACATGGAATGGTCTTCCATCTTTTTATGTCTTTTTCAATTTCTTTCATGAGTGTTCTGTAGTTCCTAGAGTACAGATCCTTTACCTCTTTGGTTAGGTTTATTCCCAGGTATCTTATGGTTCTTGGTGCTATAGTAAATGGAATCGATTCTCTAATTTCCCTTTCTGTATTTTCATTGTTATTGTATAAGAAAGCCACTAATGTCTGTACATTGACTTTGTATCCTGCCACGGTACTGAATTGCTGTATGAGTTCTAGTAGTTTGGGGGTGGAGTCTTTTGGGTTTTCCATATAAAGTATCATGTCATCTGCGAAGAGAGAGAGTTTGACTTCTTCCTTGCCAATTTGGATACCTTTTATTTCTCTTTGTTGTCTGATTGCTGTTGCTAGGACTTGTAATACTATGTTGAATAAGAGTGGTGAGAGTGGGCATCCTTGTCGTGTTCCTGATCTCAACCGGAAGGCTGTGAGCTTCTTCCCATTGAGGATGATGTTTGCTGTGGGTCTTTCATAGATAGATTTTATGAAGTTCAGGAATGTTCCCTCTATCCCTATACTTTGAAGTGTTTTAATCAGGAACCGATGCTGGATTTTGTCAAATGCTTTTTCTGCATTAATTGAGAGGACCATGTGGTTCTTCTCTCTTCTCTTATTGATTTGTTCTATCACATTGATTGACTTGCGAATGTTGAAACACCCTTGTAAGCCAGGGATGAATCCCACCTGGTCATGGTGGATGATCTTTTTTTTTTTTTTTTAATATTTTATTTATTTATTTGAGAGAGAGGCAGTGAGAGAGCATGAGTGAGGAGAAGGTCAGAGGGAGAAGCAGACTCCCCATGGAGCTGGGAGCCCGATGCGGGACTCGATCCCGGGTCTCCGGGATCATGACCTGAGCTGAAGGCAGTCGTCCAACCAACTGATCCACCCGGGCGTCACTGGATGATCTTTTTAATGTGCTGTTGGATCCTGTTTGCTAGGATCTTGTTGAGAATCTTAGCATCCATATTCATCAGTGATATTGGTCTGAAATTCTCCTTTTTGGTGTGGTCTTTGCCTGGTTTGGGGATCAGGGTAATGCTGGCTTCATAAAAAGAGTCTGGAACTTTTCCTTCTGCTTCAAGTTTTTGAAACAGCTTCAGGAGAATAGGTGTTATTTCTTCTTTGAAAGTTTGGTAGAATTCCCCAGGGAATCCGTCAGGTCCTGGGCTCTTGTTTTTTGGGAGGTTTTTGATCACTGCTTCAATATCGTTACTAGATATCAGTCTATTCAGGCTGTCACTTTCTTCCTGGTTCAATTTTGGGAGTTCATATTTTTCCAGGAATGCATCCATTTCATCTCGGTTGCTTAACTTACTGGCAACTTCTTTCAAGTTATGTCTCCAAAGGCAAAGGAAACAAAAGCAAAAATGAACTTTTGGGGCTTCATCAAGATCAAAAGCTTCTGCACAGCAAAGGAAACAGTCAACAAAACAAAGAGGCAACCCACGGAATGGGAGAAGATATTTGCAAATGACAGTACAGACAAAAGGTTGATACCCAGGATCTATAAAGAACTTCTCAAACTCAACACACACAAAACAGATAATCATATAAAAAAATGGGCAGAAGATATGAACAGACACTTCTCCATTGAAGACATACAAATGGCTATCAGACACATGAAAAAATGTTCATCATAACTAGCCATCAGGGAAATTCAAATTAAAACCACACTGAGATACCACCTCACACCAGTTAGAATGGCCAAAATTAGCAAGATAGGAAACAATGTGTGTTGGAGAGGATGTGGAGAAAGGGGAACCCTCTTACACTGTTGGTGGGAATGCAAGTTGGTGCAGCCACTCTGGAGAACAGTGTGGAGATTCCTCAAGAAGTTAAAAATAGAGCTTCCCTATGACCCTGCAATTGTGCTACAGGGTATTTATCCCAAAGATACAGATGTGGTGAAAAGAAGGGCCATCTGTACCCCAATGTTTACAGCAGCAATGGCCACGGTCGCCAAACTGTGGAAAGAACCAAGATGCCCTTCCACGGACGAGTGGATAAGGAAGATGTGGTCCATATACAATATGGAGTATTATGCCTCCATCAGAAAGGATGAATACCCAACTTTTGTAGCAACATGGAAGGGACTGGAAGAGATTATGCTGAGTAAAATAAGTCAAGCAGAGAAAGTCAATTATCATATGGTTTACTTATTTGCAGAGCATAACAAATAACAGGGAAGACATGGGGAGATGGAGAGGAGAATGGAGTTGAGGGAAATTGGGGGGGAGATGAACCATGAGAGACTATGGACCCTGAAAAACAACCTGAGGGTTTTGAAGGGGCGGGGGGTGGGAGGTTGGGAGAGCCAGGTGGTGGGTATTATGGAGGGCACGCATTGCATTGAGCACTGGGTGTGTTGTAAAACTATGAATTCTGTTACGCTGAAAAGAAATGAAATAAAATAAATAAATAAATAAATAAAATAAATAAAATAAAAAGTTACACAGCAGGTACTCAAATGCAGATGCCTGTCTCTGGAAGTCAGTGTCTTCTTTTTCTGACCTCTGCTTCAAGGATGGGTGTTCTGTTCTGCTGTTTCTACCTCGGCACAAGAGGCTGGAAACTTTATATTTTACCACGTGCACTGGTGATGTTCTCTGTGTCTTCAACATTTCAGAAACCCTCAACATGATGTTCCCTCACTAGAATTTTGGGTAACTAAGAGGAGAAACCAATAGAGGGTCAGCAAAAGGAGTTGTCAGAGAAGTAAATAGAGACATAGGAAGAAATCTCAAGGGAGATTTGGTCTCAGTGAATAATTTGGAGCATTACTCTTCTCAGGTGCTGTGGTCCATAATATGTGTACCGTTTCAGCAAACAGAAGCTTCATGGAATCAATTTTATGGACATCATTAGTGATGAATTGCTGGAAGCCACAAGTAGTTCAGGGTCTTGTTTAAATGGCCAGACTGAGGACACATGTGAGCCAACTCAAGGCAAATCCTCTGAATCCAAGATTGTAATATTTTCCCTAGCTAACCAGAAAGTTTGGCTCAGAACAACAGAAGCAAAAGAGAAAAGGAGGGGAAAATGAACTTACATTATAGATAACGACCTGATAATAAATGTAAATACTATAAAGACCACTCAGACTAGAGATTGGAGAATGAAAGAGCCATTTGGTTTTCTTCTTATCACACCATTGATGCCACTGTCTCCTTTCTCTGTGTGTTCCCGAAATGGTTGTTGGTCACCCTTGGAAAGACCCAAGCTCCCACTGAGAGTGAGGTTCTGGTGAGGGAACATTCTGAAATACCTCCCCAGGGCTTTTTTATTTTAGGTTAATGGTACCATTGGACATTACCAGGACACCGGACTCTCCTGCCTAGAGGGGTCCTTAGATCTCAAATATACAGACAAGAATCTTTTCGGGCGCCTGGGTGGCTCAGTGGGTTAAGCCACTGCCTTCGGCTCAGGTCATGATCTCAGGGTCCTGGGATCGAGTCCCACATCGGGCTCTCTGCTCAGCAGGGAGCCTGTTTCCTCCTCTCTCTCTGCCTGCCTCTCTGTCTACTTGTGATCTCTCTCTGTCAAATAAATAAATAAAATCTTTAAAAATAAATAAATAAAAAAAAGAATCTTTGCAGACTGTGTATGGCAGTATTGAAAACAACTATCTTTGATAAGAACTTGTAGTTTTGTGCTGTTTTTTGTAGCCCTTATAAGCAAAAGTTTTGTATCACATGAAAAGTTTAACTTTTAATTAAAATATATTACTGTGGCAATGTCCATCAGAAGACTCTGGAATGAAACTACCTTATAGTGGCCTAGAGTAGGGAACAATAGACTGGGAGTAGTGTGACCAACCTTTCTCGTTTCCCAGGACTAATAGAGATCCCAGAACATGCTAAAAGAGGGAAAGTCTGGGGAAAAAGAAAGACTAACACAATGAAAGGTGAAGGCCAAAGGGTAAGTGAGCTTGCCCTGTGAATACAGGAAGGCTTGTCTGGAGAGTGAATTATTCTACAGTCAAATAGTGACAAGGTTCTGCAAGGTGAGTTAATGATATGATCAAGGTCTCCCCCTCTTATATTTCCATTTGCAGAAAGCTTGTTTTTTTAAACATGCACTTTTTCCTAGTTTGATTGAGATATAATTGATATATAATATTGTGTAAGTTTCAGATGTACAACATAGTGATTTGATAGACATATATATTGCAAAATGAGCACCACAATAAAGTTAACAGCCATCACATCACAGTTACAATTATTTTTCCTTGTGATGAGAACTTTTAAGATATCTCTTAACAACTTTCAAATATACCATACAGTAGTGTTAACTGTAGTCATCGTGTTGTACATTGCATCTCCAGAACTTATATTTCTTATGCTACAAATCTATACCCTTTGATCACTGTCACCTAATTCCCCCAGCCCCCACCTCTGATAAACACAGATCTGATCTTTATTTCAATGAGTTTGATTTTTTTTTAAGATTTCACATGTAAGTGAGATCATATGGCCATGATCTCTCTCTGTCTGAGTTGGCATAACACCCTCAAAAAGTCCACCTGTGTTGCCCACAAAAGGCAGCACTTCTTTCTTTTTATGATTGAACAGTATGCATACATATATAGATAGAGTTTATACATCTATATATACCATAATTTCTTTATGTGTTCATCCATTGATGAAATCAGGTTGTTCCCATCTCTTGACTACTATAAATAATGATGTAGTGAAGATAGGGATGCACATAGCTCTTCACTATAATGATTTTATTTCCATCACATATATACCCAGAAGTGGAATTGCTGGATCATATAGTAGCTCTACTTTTAATTTTTTGAGGCACCTCCGTACTGTTTTCCAGTGTGGCTGCACCCAATTTACATTCCCACCAACAGTGCAAGAGGGCTCCCTATTTTCCACGTCTACCCCAGCATTCATTATCTCTTGTCTTTTTGATGATAGTAAATACATACTTTTTCATTCATCCCTTCCAATGTACTGGCAAAATTTTTATTATCCCAAAGTGTAAGATAAACAACAACAACAAACACTAAAAACAAACTCAAATGGTCACTCAAAATTAATACCAAGAAGGGTTTCAGGATCCCGCTGATCATTTTTTTAAAGATTTATTTATTTGTTTATTTATTTATCTATGTTAGAGAGAGAAAGAGAATGAGAAATAGTGGCCGAAAGCAGGAGGAGGGGCAAAGGGAGAAGCAGGGAATCTCAAGCAGACTCCATGCTGAGCGACGAGCCAACATTGGGCTTGTTCTCATAACCCCGAGATCATGACCTGAGCCAAAACCAAGAACTGGACACTTAAACCAACTGAGCCACCCAGGTACCCCTCAGATCCATCTGGTCTTACCACCTTCTTTTACTAGACAAAAAAAAAAAAAAAAAAAAAAAGTCCCAGGAAGCAGGAAAGATTTGCCCCAATCCAGCCTTCTGAGCCCAGTTTTGTTAGGTGCAGTAGTGAGATGCAATCTTATCAGAGGAAGTCCCCTTGTTGGATAATTCGGCATTTTGCCAAACAGTGAAGATGCGGTTGGACCATAACTCAAGTTGCTTTCATGTAACAGGATTCTGTTTTGTTTGCCTGAGCTGGCAAAGTTGCTGTGTGAGAACGCGGGAATCTCTGCAGCTTCGGAGGGGGGCCTGCTGTCAGAGGGAGCTCGACAGCAGGAGCCACTGGTTGTTAGACTGTGAGAATGCCTTCAGGTGGTCACTGCATCTGAAACACAGCCCTCTGAGAGCTGACATCTCTGGAAGGCCTGCCAAAATATTCCCACACAAATGTAGAAGTCTGAGCCCTTATTAAGTAGCGTACGGTTTCTGCATTAGCAAAGGCAGCCCACTGCTGTGAAGATCCCCACTATGTCTTGAAAAAGATACAGGAAGATCAGCCAAGGGAGAAAATGTTTTGGGGAATCCCCATTCCAGTGGAGAAGTCATCTATCCTGCTACCACTCACCCAACTGGAAAACCAAGTTGGAAAAACCTGTCCGTTGCCTTTCTCTGTGTGAGTATCTCAGAGTGTGTGTGTGTGTGTGTGTGTGTGTGTGTGTGTGTGTGTGTGTGTCTGTGTGTCTGTATGTGTGTGAGAGAGAGAGAGAGGGGGAAAGAGACAGAAATCACTATGTAACACACAATGATATTTTTAAAAATATTAATTTCCTTGATTTAAGAAGGAAAATCTAAGTGGAATTAGCTTGTCAATGTGAAAGCATTACTGGTTATAATTTATTTCAGAATGTTGAAGTATTGGGGGCAGGGAAGCACCCTCAGCCAATAATTTGCAATATTCTATACCCAGTTAATGACCTTTTACATATGGACTTGAGCAGACTCTGTGGGTACAATATATTTCCAGTGTCCCAGTGGGTCGGGCCTAATTGATATCATTAGAGCCCCAGTCCTTTCGCACGTGGTCTTGGAGATGTCGGTGTCACCAAGAAAGCTGCTTTTGATTTATTTTGCTTTTCTTCTTCATTCTTTACCTCTTTTCTTTCTTCCTTTCTCAAGTTCTGCTCAAAGGCCAAACTTGTGAAGGTTAAAAACCCACAATCCAACTGCAGGGTTGGAACATTCTGGCTTGCAAATCTGTTTCTAAAGTCAGGACTTCTAACGAGATGCCCTTGGCATGTCTAACGGGGAGTGAGGGAGTCTTTTTTTTTTTTTAAAGGGGGCAGACTATGTGTAAAACACACTAAAACATTTCATTCCCTTCTCAGATGTCTCTTTTTCCCCTTGGAAGAAAAGTATCTTCGTGCTCCAGCTGCAGCAAAAAACTTGAGGTCTCTAAATGACCTTAGAAAACTTTTCTCTGTTCAGGATCAAGTTCCGTGTCCCCTTAGCTCTGAAACAAGTTTTCATCCTCAAGCCTTAAGCTTACAATGGAACATTTATAGTAATTGACTCTTGTAAAGAGACTTTAGGTTTGGCTTCTTTTTATTTAAGCTACAACAATCTACTAAATGTGTTCAAATTGATTGTGGGAAGTAAGCTTATGTATTTTAGATTATTTTCAAATCTCCCCCTCTGTCAAGAAAACAGATTCTGAAAGCCATCAGCCAGAGATCACAAATTTTATTTGATCCTGGAAGTAACCAGTGTTTAGGTATGCCGTCCAATAGTGAATACACATTCAATTATATATTGTATCATTTCTATCAATTGAATTGCATTAAAAATATTAAATATTATCATGCTTCGATGTTCCATTAAAATGAAAATGTGAAAAAGATTACATTCATGGAATTTTATCCTTGAGATCTTTAAAAAATTTTTGTGTTCTTTTTATTGATAGGTACAGGATAGGTTACAGAACATTTTCCCAAGTCTTTATTTAACTGCTGTCCATAACCATGGATGGTGTGCAGGGAAATTCCTGTATTTCAGAGGTGAAGAATGATCATTTTTGCCTCTTTAGGCAAAATAGTTCGCCTACATCCACATAGTAGAGAGAGAACATAGACTAGCACCCATTCCCTATAATTTCTCCTTCACAGCTATGTCCATGACCAATAGCAGTCTGTTTAGGGAAAGTGTCCAGAACTCATAACAAGGCTTGCAAAAGTTTGCAAAATTTGTATTGCCAGGTCCGTATCCTCTGCCCAGGCTATGGGTCACTCCATGTTCTGCTAAATCAAACTTACTGTGTCAAATTCTATTTCCTTGTTCATTCGTTACTCTCCTTTTTCTTCAGCCTTTTTGGACATTCTTCTCCAGCCTGGAATATTCTTAGCATGTTGCAATTTGTGCCATGGGGGAAAGAAGGTCACATTCCCCAGTTAGGAAACAGTGTTCCTCACTGTAGGACTTCTCAGGGTTAATATCCTAGTCTTGCCACCCTCTGATTATGAAGTGCTGGCCTAATTTACACAATCAGTGATTCGCCAAGGTGATGCAGCCTAATAGCGAGTCCACTATCTGGGCTTCTGGAGTCTTAGTCCCAAGCCAAGGCCAACATATCACTCTGACTGTCTGCTTTCTGGAACAGATGTTCATCTGTACACTTTGGTCAAAATGCTGTAAAACTGTTTGGGAATAAGGAAGTCATAGAAAGAAGCTGACATTGCAAAAGAATCACAGTTGTATGAAGAAATGTAATCTCTCCCCAGGGCTCACATTCAGTGGGCAATCGCACAGAAGAGCTTCGAAAGCAGAAAGTGCTTACGAACATATCTTAAGCCAGGTCAGTAACAATGACCAGCTCTAATTTTACAGATCGACTGATCCTTATAAAATATTGCAATGCATATTATTAAAATAGAAATAGAGAAGCACACCCACATACATACTGCTTGAGCCACTCTTAAGGAACGTTTTTCTTTTATCATGCACATTTTAAAGAACATTAGTACCTCCCAAGTCTTACAGATTGGCAGTCTGACCCTTGGTGAATTCCTGGGAGACAAAATAAGTGGAAGAATAATCTGACACGGTGAGAGATCACAGGGAAGAGAAACATTGGCATTCCCTAATACTTCTGTGTTCCTTGACTTCACACAGAGCAGACCTTCATCCATACTACACTTTAACTCAAATTAGGAAAGAAAAAAAAAAAATTCCTGGGCAGAAACAACCCCATAGCTAAGGCATGTCCCTTTCAGGAAAGCCCAGCCCTCTTCAGGACTGACAGCTTGGAGAACAGTGCTTAGGCTGGATTCCAGCCCCCACCTGACCTTTTAGCTGGGTGTCCTAGAGCAGTTAACTTCCTACACAACTGGATGGGAACACTGGCAGCAGAGAACGGACCCCTCCCCTGGTCTCTCCTTCTTGACTCAAAATATGTGTCATGCTTTGTCAGGGAACACAGCACCATTAGGGGCCATTATTACCACCTAATACATTTTTATGGGCAAGGAGTGTTCTTCTGTAGACTTCTCCCTTGGGTCCAGATCATATAACTCTAAATTTCACAGAGAGCTTTAAGTTTCTTTGTTATGATGCTACAGCCCCTCTCCACCCCATTGATTCTGTTCTCCGGAATTCTCTTCCTTATTCATCAGGCTTCCCTCCGTCCTACCTCTCTTTTGGCATATGCACTCCGACCTTCACAACCCCGCACATATGTACAGTACAAAGAGTTCCTCAGCCATGATCAACAATAAATAAATCCCAGAGGCAGCATTGAATTACAACAGTTTTATTTCCACCATCATTCTCCCTTGCCTTTGAGGGCTTCTCTCAAAGTGAAAAGAACCTTGATGTTGTTGGGAAACCAGATGAATGGGTTCGGTCCGCAGAGATCTAATGCTTGTGCTGTTTCTCTGGGAAATCGGAGGGCCAGAGTGCAAAGTAACCTCTCCTATAGGTCAGGGAGGGGGCACATTAGTTATTTGCTTTAAAAAGTATGGTTGAGAATTAATCAAAATGAAACACAGGTTTTCCTTCTCTTGGGGAGAGCAGAGAGCCTGAAGTGAGGTCGACCTGAGACTGAACCTTGGTTTGGTTAGGAACTGCACAAACATGGGCAAGAGAATTCACCCTGCGGCTCCGTGTCCTAATCTGCAAAATGGGATCGGCAGCGCCCCCTGCCGGCCGTGCTTGGGGACGAAATGGAGGATGGCCGAGTCCTTTCCCTGCTCTGTCCCTAGGTCTCTAGGTCTTTCTCTGTTAATGTTTCCTCTTTGTCCTTCTTTCTCCATGGCCCCTGTCTTCTTTGCTTCTCTCCTTTGCCTTCTTTCTCTTCCTCTTCTCCCACCTTTCCAAAAGAGAATGGTTATCTTTTTTTCCACCTTGTTCTTTAGAGGATTTTCTTCCGCAGGATGATGTCACAGACCATCCCTCCTGTGAATAGAACCATTTTGATCAAGACAAAGCCACCATGGGAGCCTAGGAAAGGTCACCTGGAGCCGCTGTGTGTAGAACCAGCCCCGCAAAGAGACCGCCCTTCATGAAGAACTTTTGAATTGAAAAGAATGTTTCTATTCACCGTGACATCTTTCCAACTTAACAAGGGGAAGTTAAAAGACTCACTCCTGAACTCAAGGAGCATCAAACTTTACATATTTTGCTTTACCATAACCCTAGAACAGTGAACTATTCCTGGAAAAAAAAGGCTTTCATGCCCATTTCAAGAGAAACACCCAGCGACTGATTAAGGACCTGACCCAGCTGTAAAGCAAGGGACAGACTTTTTGGGGTGATTCTTCCCCCTTAGATTATTGTCCCTGGGTCAGTAGGAGGGTATTTATGTCTAATAGTCTTTTACTGATTAAAAGAAAATGGGATTGTAGCCCTCTACCCCGGTCTCTTTCCAAAACCATTTGAGGCCATCTCAAGCCTGGCAGATGAATGAATTCAGTATTTCTTCACAGCATTAAAAAGAAAAAAAAAATCTTTGCAATTAAACATTTCTCTATATTTCTATATCTATATTTAGATGGATAGATAGATAATCTCTCTGATTGGGTATCTAAATATTATCCTGTAGGTCTCTGAGACAAATAAGACTATGTCAAGGTTGAATTGGGAAGAAACACTTATCATTTCCACTTTTACCTTTCCTGTTTTTTCTTCTCTTTCTACCCTACACATCTCCTCCTCCTCAGACTCACCAGATACCCTGAATTGTGGTAACCACTTCTGACAAAGCCCCAGCAAAGCACAGCAGTCTTTCCAAGAACCAGTCCCTTCCTATGAATTCATATGTCAATTCAGTTAAATTGTTAAATTCCAACCACTTTTAACACAAAAGCCGTTTATTCAAATGTATTTATATAGCAAACACCAGAACCACCCAGTCAGGTGCTCACACATATGCACACTTAGACACCTCAGGAGCTCATGCCGACCTGACAGTAGGCACGGCTGCTGTATTTTACATTTTCTGAAATGCAATAATTAGCGCCTGTTTAAGGAGGGGGAAAAAAGAAACACTACCTTATGACAAATTACTGGAATCAGTATGTCCAATATTTCAAGACTCAGTGCTGAAAGGAAAATCCCAGCTATATGTTAGTCTGCTGTGGCTGTCATGATTCCAGTTACCAGCGCTATGATTACCAGCAAATGGTTTTCAGTTTTTCTGTTATAGGGAGACTGTCGTCATTGGAATTCCAGGGAGGTGAGCTAGAAAGTTGTTTGTCTCAGATTCTAATCATCGACTTCCTAGGTTTGGAGGCTTACATTTCCTTTTCTAGTTTAATTCAGTTGTCTATTCTTTAAAAAAAAATTTTATTTATTTATTTGAGAGAGAGAGAGCATAAGCAGGATGCGGAGGGACAAAAGGAGAGGGAGAAGCTGACTCCATGCTGAGTGAGGAGCCCGATATGGGGCGCAATCCCAGGACCCCAGGATCATGACCTGAGCTGAAGGCAGACGCTTCATGACTGAGCCGCCCGGGAGACCCCCAAAGGTAGATGATTAACTGACTGAGCACCCAGGCGCCCTTGTCTGTTCTTGTTTTGTTGGCTGGCTGAAATGCAGTCATCTATCAGGATTAAGCCACCTTCTTTCTCCTTCCTAGTAGACATTCGTTTCAGTCTGTCCCTGTCAACTCTGCGAACTTTAATCCACTAATATGTACACTATGATGTAGATAACCTTCTCTTCTTTTTCATATGAAGAACCATCCAAAGTAGCTGGCATTTCCAAATGCAGAGAACGAATTCATAGGGAAGCCAGGCTCGATTCCCCAGCCTCTATCCAAATTCATCCCTTAGGTTCACAACATGGTTTTATAAAAATTAAAAAAAAAAGTATTAAAACAATATATTCTTGGCAGACAGTGAACCCAATCCTGGAGTCCTAAGTGCAAAATGTAAATTGATAGCAGTGAGATTTCTTTATACACAAGAGTCGACTAAAATTATGAAACTGGGCCCAGGGTAGGTTCAGGGGCATTAACATTCAGATACATTTTGACATTTGCCACAGGAATGGGCCAGGCACCCCTTCAGAATACCTCTTTGCTCATCATTTAAACCTTCCTCTTTCCTCCTTATTTCAAAATAAGGAGCTCACTGCCTTCACTTCATCTTGCAGGGCTGATTAACTGGCTAATGAACCATTTATCCATGGTGTAGTTTTCTCATATTTCATTAAAGGCACCAGACTTTTGTGTCGCCCATCCCTCTCCAGAGAACCCTAGGTTCTCAGCTGTTTCTTCAAGAACACAGAAGTATTTAAGTCTCTTCTCTGTTTTTCAGAAATGCCATAACCCCATGAATCCCCTAGTCACTGACAATGGTCTAGTCCTTTGATCTGGGTACTGGGCTTTGCCCCTGATTGCCCCCAGATCCTCAGTTTGTGCCAAGGTCAGTGCTGAGGGTCAGTGGGACTGTGTCTCTCTGAAACCACAGGTCCCCCTGGCCTCCAGATGCGGTGCTAAAAGAAGGGTGTTGTTCTGTCACTTGAATGGAAACCTTCACTGGGTGCCTTCTTCACCATCAAATTAGTACAAATCATCCCATACTTCATGGAATGTGTCTTTGAAGGGTATGGGGGAGAAAATTAAGGGTTTTTTTCTCCTCTTTTGCAATTTTGATGCTATCTGAGTTCATGATTACTATTTTGTGTACAGGGAATTGGAAAGTTTTGAGAAGTTGTCAGAAAATCAGGATAAATGAAAATGTCACAAACAACCAAAATATGTGTGTGTGTGTGTGTGATGCACACACGTATGCACACACGTATGATTTACTCACCAGCAGCTATTTTTTGAGCATGTATGCTTTGGGCCAGGCATATTGATATGCATCATACAAAGATGTGTAGGGGGTTTGTGTGGCACTGTGGGTTAAGCAACTAACTCTTGGTTTCGGCTCAAGTCATGATCTCAGGGTCATGAGATCAAGCCCTGAGTTGAGCTCTGCACTCAGTTCAGAGTCTGCTTGAGATTCTTTCCCTCTTTCTCTCCCTTCCATTCTGCCCCTTGCCCTGTTCAAGCACTCACACTCTCTTTATTTCTCTCTCTCTAAAACTAATAAATAAATAAACCTAAAAAAAAAACAAACAAACAACAAAAAACGTGTAGCTGGGATGGCTCAGTTGGTTAAGCACCTGCCGTCAGCTGAGGTTGGCTGGGTGCCAGCTCAATGGGGAGGCTGCTTCTCTCTGCTCCTCTACCTCTTTTCCCCCAACTAATGATCTCTCTCTTTCAAATAAATAAATAAAGTCTTTTTTTTTTTTTTAATGTGCAAAGCATAGCTCTGACTTCCAGGACTTTAGAATTAGTTTGTAGTGAGGAATCCCACCTTTGAGAGGTTATTTTTCTAGTCCCAAAGCAGTGAGTTGCATATCACCCAAATCTGGAAAGTTTAGAAAAACTTAGGAAAATTTAATCTCATCAGAGATGAAAAGGGATATAGGTTTTTTTGTTTTGTTTTGTTTTGTTTTTAGAAAATGCTATACTGCATTCTCAAGGCAAATAACAATATGGCTAAAATTAGGGGGAAAGGAGGAAATAAAACTTTGTCTTCTTAAAGGTATCAAAGTCGTGTAGAGGTCACTGAGTTAAGTATCTGAGTTAAGTATCTGAGTTAGGGATTTTAATAATTTCCTGCCATTGGCAAGATGTATGTATTCCAGTGGGGACACAGGGGGACACAGTTCCTCTCTCCTTTTCTAATTTTAAATAATTTATATATGATATATAATTTTAAATTTATTGTACTACATATTACATTATATAATTATATAAAATGTATAAAATAATTATAAATGTAAAATATATAATTATGTATACAGATATTTAAAATAATACCTGTCACAGTAGAAATTTTGAAAACCAAAAAACCTATAAAGGAAACTAGTAAATCACCTGATGTTTTTTTTAAAGATTTAATTAATTTATTTGAGTGAGAAAGAGAGAATGAGAGCAAGCAGGCGAAAGGAGAGAGGTAAGAAGACTCTGTACTGAGCCCATAGCCCAATGCAGGGCTTGAGGTCATGACCCCAAGATCATGACCTCAGCTGAACTCAAGAATCTGACACCTAACTGACTGAGCCACCCAGGAGCCCCCATAAATCATCTGATCTTTTCACTACATATTGATAAACAAACAGACAAACCAAATGGTCCTGGAAACTAGGAGTTAATAAGTAGGCTGTAAAGACTTCTGCTGAAGATAAACATTGCACAGAAAGTAAATAATAATTAGACAAGGTCACTCTGAGGCTATGATAAAGTCTGACAAAAGCAAGGCCACTCAGTAATCATGCATGGGCATCAGCCAAAGACAAGGACACCACACAACCAAAAAATAACCAACTCTCTTCCTCGGTTGGGGAAAAATCAGTAACTGTGACATCAATGGCAGCTTTCATCCTCCTTCATTTCTTTCATTTCTAATAAAAACCATCAATACACTCAACCCCTAAGAGCTCCCATTTCAGGAGAGCACCCAAGATCAACATCAACTTTTACTTCCTTAAGCCTTCCCCAAAACCACCCAGCAGAAGCCCAGATCCTCTATACAAGCTTGTCCTGACAGGGCTCTTACTGAGAAGTACCTTGGGTATGCTTTCCCCTGTCGCTACAAATTTGATTTATTCCTGGTGTCTTTTGACTGGGGCATTAAAAAAGCAATACTCAATGTCTAAAACCTTTTTTTTAAACAACAAAAGGATTATACCTAAGGCTTATTTTTTAAACAACTCTCATTAGTCTTTGTAAAGGTGATTTTAAATGTCTGATTAAGGATTCTATTATACAGATGTTATTCCCTTTAAAAATACATGATATGTAAGAATTATACAAAAGTTCTATGCTTGACAGTTTACAAAGTATGGCACAAAATGTTCTCCTTTTTTATCCCAGCTTTACTGAAATATTGTATATACATAACATATGTAAATTTTTAGGTGTACAATGTGATAATTTGATACCCATATGTATTGGGAAACGATTACCACAATAAGTTTAGTTCACACACCCATCTTCTCACAAATTAACATTTGTGTGTGTGTGTGTGTGTGTGCACACGTGCATGCATGGATGGCATTGATAGCATTTAAGATCTACTTTCTTAATAATTTTTGAGTATGTAATACAATACTGTTAATTATAGTCACCAAGCTATATCCACTGGATTCCTGGAACTTATTCACCTGATAGAAAGAAGTTTGTATCCTTTTATCAGCATCTCCCCATTTGCCTCAGCACCTGGCAACCACTGTTCTACCCAATTTCTTAGAATTTTTAGATTCTACACAGAAGTGAGAACCTATAATATCACACAATTTTATTATAATTTGTATCCATGCAACTCTGTAGGGTGAGCTATAGAGTACTATGCTCATCTTAAAGTTGAAAGAATTAAAATTCAGTAAGAAAAAAAAAAATTTACACCGCAGTAGTAACTGACAAGGCTGAAACTTTATCCAGTATAATTTAGTGTTGTTTATGCTGCACACTCTGATGGCTCTTCTAACTTCAAAAGTCTTCAGGGTCTAGCTTGCCTTTCCATAACTGGTATGTATTAAAAATCAGCTTTTATATTATCTTTTCACTGATGGGCATATCTGTGCTTCACAAATCTGATACCAGGTTTAAGGTCCTTTGTGATGGTTTATGGCGTAAAGTGTGGCAAGGTAATTTATTGCATTCTGTGAACAGTGTGGAACTTAAGGGAACAGACCTAGTTGCCAGAAGACTAGGTTGGAATCCTGGCTTCACCACTTCATTGGTTGGCTGGCTTTGGGGATATTATTCAACATATTTATGCCTCAGTTTCTCATAGAGAAAAAAATAGAGATAGTAGTGTTTCTCACAAGATTGTTGCTATGTTGATTAATTTTTCTAAAAATCCATACCTGTTTTATAAGCTAAAAGGTTCTATTTTACAACAAATTCCATTTTTAAAGGCATTACAAATTGTGTCATCTTTAATAGACAGTCCAATCTAATGGGTCAAACATTGCAACTGGAATTGTAGGTTTTGTCTAGGTTGCCAATTCCTTCTGTGACCCCTAGAGAATGACTTGACTACTCCTCAGGTTCATTTCTCCAACCATAGGCAGAATACAAAGGCCTCTGTACCATAGGCAAAAGTCTGGGATCCCAGATCCTGCCCAAGTCCTGAATGGAGTTGTCAAAATATGGGACTCTATGGTGAGTCCCAAGGTTCTTCCACTGTAGGTATAGTACAGGGATACAAGTGAATTTGGATAGAAAGAGATAAATTTTATTTTTGGAATTTTTTTCCTATTTTTTTTAAATTTTAATTCCATCTAGTTAATAGTGTTACATATTTTGCTTAGCACAGTACTCTCTAGCTTCAACAATATTGCTGCAAATGGCAAGATTTTATTCTTTTTTATGGCTGAGTAATATTTCATAGTGGATGTATAATCACTTTTGCTTTATCCATTTATCTGTCAATGGACACTTGAGCTGTTTCCATAGTTTGGCTATTGTAAATAATGCTGCAGTACACATAGGGGTGCATATATCCCTTTGAATTTGTGTTCTCATGTTACTTGGGTAAATTCCCAGTAGTGTGATTACTGGGGACAGTTCTATTTTTAATTTTTTGAGCAACCTCCATACTGCCATCCATAATGGCTTCACCAATTTGCATTCCCTCCAAAAGTGCAAAAGTGTTCCTTTTTCTCCGCATCTTCACCAACACTTGTTTCTTGAGTTTTTTATTTTGCCCATTCTGACAGGTGTGAGGTGATATCTCATTGTGGCTTTAATTTACATTTCCCTGACGTTGAGGACAGCAAATAACTTTATAGGTTCAAGTAGTGTTGTAAGGCTTGCTGAAAAAAATACATTGTTACAAACACCAGGCTTACTCTTGATTCCAGCGTTTACTGTTTAATCAATGAATTTTAAACATGCAAGAAATACTGCTAAGTGTCCCACAATACATGCCCTGCTTTCAATGACACATTAAAAGAGATATATATGAGGAATGTGAGCCTTAGGGAATAATAATAGAATAACACCTATGTATTTACCTAAAAGCTAATCCTCCCATGGAGTTATATAGTTCAGAGAACTGAAGAAAATTTAGTGTTATTTGTACCATGTGTAATTGACCTCAATTTGGCAAAGCAAGAAAGTCAAGGTTTTTATATTGATATTCCTTCTAAAACATATTTTGTAAGATTTTGAAATAATCTATTAGAGGGAATGTCAAGGAGAAACATATAAAAATGGGTTCCCTTATATGGGTGGTGACAAGGGTGCCTGGGTGATGCAGTCAGTTAAGCATCTGATTCTTGGTTTCAGCTCAGGCCATCATCTCAGGGTCGTGAGATTGAGCCCTGCATTGGGCTCTGCACTGAGTGTGGAGTCTGCTTGAGACTGTCTCTCTCCATCACCCTCTGCCCTTCCCCACCAGGTTCTCTCTCTCCCTAAAATAAATAAACCTATAAATAAATAAATAAATAAATAAATAGTGACAAACTGTATAATCCTGATAGTGTAATTAATTCATTTTGTTAGCAATAGGATTTTGTCTTTGGCTCCCAAGGTCTGCAGTGCCCCAGCTCCCACTCTCCATATCCAGGGATTAGTATCTTGGGTGTATATGTGTATGTGCAAGTGGAGGCCCAATTCCAATGAGGCTGAGGGTGCATATAATATGGTATTTTTCTTGTTACCATGCTCACACTCCAAATATAAACATATTTGTATATGTTTATATATAATATATACATACATATACTTTTCCACATTTTACTTTTAGGAAATGATTCCAGCCAATAAATTATTTCAGTCAATCCTTGTCTATTTGAAGACCATTTTTCTTTATCAGATCTACATACTCTGAAAGAAGTTACTTTATTAATCTTTATTTATTTGAAAGAGAGGCAGAGAGCACAATTGAGAGCATGAGTGGGTGAAGGGGGGAGGCAGAGGGAGAAGGAGAA
This sequence comes from Mellivora capensis, assembly GCA_004024625.1. NCBI lineage: Eukaryota > Metazoa > Chordata > Mammalia > Carnivora > Mustelidae > Mellivora > Mellivora capensis. The sequence continues at coordinate 42,349 of PISX010008255.1, read as the reverse complement.
GCAGGCTCCATGCTGAGCAGGCTTGATCCCAGGACCTCAAGATCATGACCTGAGCTGAAGGCAGACACTTAACTGACTGAGCCACCCACATGCCCATCTAACAGACAATCTCAAACAGAGTTACACAGTTCAGTAGAGGAAAATTTCTACACTGTGTAGCTCTTGACACTGGGGTCCCGAGGAGACTCGAGAATGCTTCCATCTGAACTGAAATTTGTGCTCCCTGCTTTTACCCAGGATAACTGGACACTGGGTATAACTTTTGTTCCTTAGGATGGAAAGGTTATAAAGTAACAAACTCATCTTCTATGGTGGCCAGTGTAAGCCAGTCTTTGGGGACCAGGGGCGTGGTTTTCTTTTTCTGGAAACATTAAGGTATCCCTGTTTCTGTCTAGTAAACACAATATATAGTAGAAGATGGTGATATTTCTATTCTACCAAGGAAATGTACATGAACATCCCAGGTAACTCCATCTGGATATGGTCCCATGCCTCACAAATTGTAGTCTGAAAGGATGAGAAAAAGTAAAGACGTTTTATGTATTAGGTGAGCCTATTCCAGTTAGAAGAATCTGGAGCCAAGTTAAACCAGCATTAACAAAAGTCATAGTTGTTGATGTGACCATTGAATATTTGGTATAGAAATCAGAGGATCTGAGAGATTCAAAGAGGCATATGCAGGGCCTCAGAAGAAATTACCATAGGGAATTGGCAAACACTGACATTTTCTTCCACTTGCTTTTCTTTTAGTCATTTGCATGTACTCTTTTTATTTAAGATTTATTTATTTATTTTAGAGAGAGTTCACACACCAGTGGGGGAAGGACAGAGGGAAAGAGAGAGAATCCCCACACAGACCCCTCACCGAGTGTGGAGGCTGACACAGGGCTTGATCCCAGGACCCAGAGATCATAACCTGAGCCGAAATCAAGAGTAGGGTGCCCAACCAACTGAGCCACCAAGGTGCCCCTGTATCTATTTTTATTCATTTGGGAAAACTGGCCACCTCTCCTTTTTGCTTCTCAGCCCTTGTGGTAGAAGATGACTAACCTACAAGTTTACATTGCATAGGTTTCTCAACACCAGCCACATGCCAAACTAACTAGTTTTCTCTGCATTCCATTCACAAAGTCTGGAAAGCTCATCTGATAAGCCCACCCAGGAAATCCCTGAACTCAACAGTTTTGTCCTGAGACATGGATAATAAGGCTGTATCACAAAAATATGGCTGCAAGTTTACCCAGATGGAGGAGAGGCAGAGAGAGTAGGGTAGCTACAGATCTGGAGAGACAACTTAAAAAATATCTACTAAAAACTCATTGTCTAAAATTCTTTGGTTCTTTGGATGATACTAGGGCAATGATTAAAAGTACAGTTTCTTTTTTGCCAAAGCCTTACTCTGTATAAAAATCAATGGGTTGTTCAGTGTTGGTGGTGACCACAGGTTTTGATGGCAGGCAGGTCTGGATGCCATTTTGGCTCTGTCATTTTGGGCTTGGTCATTACGTTTTTGACCAAGTTCCTTATACCCTTCCATTATCCTTTTCCCTGTGGGTAAGACAAAGAAAATCATGCCAACCGTGCAGTGTTGGATCATGCATAAAATAAGAAAATACAAATAAAATAATCAAAATAAAATACACAGTGTAATATCTGATACCAAGTAGATGCTTGAATCTGGCTAATAAAATAATTATTTATTAAGCATATCTCATTATGACAGTAAGTTACTAGACCAAACACATATTAGCACTGGCCTCTGTTGTAATTTCCACAGCCAACATTTTGGGTTCATATATTCAAATAAGATAGGATTTTAACAATATCTTGATAGGTCAGGGATTCCAATGATAGTGATGGGATCAAGCTAATTCCATTTCCCAACTACCTCTCTTATACATCCTCACCACAAAACAAAATAAAATAAGGAAAAAATACAATGAAATGGAACAGTGACCTTGCCAGGTACACAGAAGGTAGTGTTGGTGTTCCCTGGTTATGTATTGTAAGAAAAGTTAAAAGTAGGTTGTCAAAATTTAACTAAGAAACCAGAGTCCCCAATTCACCATATTGACTTGCTGACATTATCACAAAGAGGACGTGTGATGACCTTTTACTAGATGAGCTCACCCAAAAGCATGACGGAGATAACACTGAGTAAGCATTTATTAAAGAGAAAATGTCTTTTACACCCGATAAGCTTTGAGTGCTCTCTTTCTCTCTCTCTCTCTCTCTCTCTCTCTCTCACACACACACGGTAAAAGATGGGAAAGCACAGTTATAATCAGTGGTTTCTGTTTTCTTTGTGCTACAGGATGCAATGCCAGGACAAATCATCAGGTCTCAGAGTGAATTTTCTAGTTACCGTGGATGATGTATTCAGTTGGCCATGGTGACAGATTGTTGGTATTAGTGGTCCTGAGTGTGATTAATAAGGCTGCTCTGTCTCTGACAGAGTGGGAATAGGACCACTAAAATTGAATGAAGGTGATCCTACTGAAATCATTTAGGGATGCTCCTTGGGTGGGGTGGGGAGGGGTGGTACAAAGGAAGTACCAGGAGTAGAAGTCAGTTCACCAGCTGTAGCCATAGAGATCAGAGCAAGATGGCAACATCCCATTAACCAGAAGGGCCTTTTGTCTCTCAATTGGTCTTCTTCACAATGAACAAGCCCACATCCCTCCCCTCCCTCTACAGAACTGTATCTTTATGTAGTACCATGTATATATACTTGTGTGAACTCTTACCTACATAGATAAGAGGAAAAAATCAAAATGAGAATATTTTGCTATTGAGTACATTTTTAGGATTGACTACATTTTTGTTTTAAAATGTGTTAACTGTCAGGTTTGAAAAGAGAGAGAGAGTGCAATGGAGAGGGGTCGATCTTTGGTCTATTAACAGATGTGTTCGACATACAGAGTTGAGCCAGGGTTTTTTTGATGCAAAATGAAAATATATTCTCTTATGACAGTGTATCTCTCATCACCATTGCAACACAATAAACCTGTACATAGGAAGAAAGGAAATATTTGAAAAGTTAGGCGAAGCTATGTCGTATTTTAAGAGTCAGTGTAACAGGGTTCTGTTTCTAGTTAAGCTGGATCAGGAGACATAGAGTAAAATATACCTTTGTCCATCTCTCAGAGCTTCAGAAATCAGGACGCCTGCTTCTGAAATCAAAGACGACTGTTCTTATTGATAATCTCTCTAGAAGGACTGACAGTGCAGAGTTTGCTACTTTGCTTGTGGGCAGAGTAGCAAGGGCTTACAAGGTGCTGTTACTGATCAATTGCCCCGTATGATCAATGAAGACTTTTCAATACTATACTAAGAAATGTCAATAATACCTTAACATAATTGCTGCTTAAGGGTGGTGGAATCTTGTAGAACAAAACCTTTAGTGACAACATGATCAACATAACAAGGATCTACAAGATGCTAGTTGAGCTTCTATTTGTTCTAGATGATATTCTCTGCCTACAATAAATACAACCCCAGTGGTCTGGAGCCTTGATTGCAATCAGACACTGTGGGAACATTCCTTTTATAAACGATGATTATTTTACTGTGTTCACGTCTTCTTTCTTTTTTTTTTTTCTAGTTGCAGCTAGGATAATTTAACAATGGGAATAATCTATACATTTGTGACACCTTATAGTTGGAAAATATATTCTCTATTTGTGGTTTCATTTGAACATCGCGACTTTTTGAAATATGCTGGGCTTCCCTATATATGGTCCCCCTTCATCTTTTTTTCCATACATAGTATTCAAGTCTGGGAGAAGGAAGAGAGAAACATGGAGGCTTCTCATGACCAGCAGATGCAGAGATGGTCTGAGATTTGGAAGTTGTTCACGGACAGGTTAACTGAGGGGCAAGTAAGGTGTTAAGTTGATATGTTTTCACCTAATGACTGATTATTCCAGCATCTTACAGATGAAACTCCTATTTTGCTTAAATGATGGAGTTAAGATGTTGACTCATTATACCTGGGGTAAGAGCTATTTTCTCAAAGATCTGGAGTGCATTTAATAATATTCTTAGACACATTTTCATTTGTGTGTGCATTTCTTTACAAACATAATTAATCCCCCCCATCCTTGTCAGCTACAACTCTCCCTAAGACAGATCAGGCCCACGAGAGAGAACCATGCCGGTGGCTTTTATTAAATACTAGTTTTCAAAGGTAGAAGCAGATTCTGCCAAAAAGCTGTCCCTGCAGCAAACTCAGGAAAGCACTTGGTTCTTATAAACACATGTATGTGCTTTATTAAGTTCAAAATAGTTGACCTATATTTAATGTTTCAAGTGATAGAAATATAAAGGTTTACTTTAAAGTGTTTCAGTAAATACAAGGGTTCATGAATGCATATGATTCTAAAAAACCAGTAACTACCTACCACATATCAATCAGGGTCTCTATTTATAAATTAAATGTCTTAGCTTCCATGTGATCAACAAATGTGAATGTGTTCTCTTGCTGCACTTACCAACCAAAGCACCCTGCCCCTGTGGACACTTGGGGAAACATCCCTCAGAGTTTTCTTATACATGGAAGCAGGACATAGAAAGTGGATTTCAAGGCATGCCAAGTAATCTCACTCTGACACTGTTCCATGGACACAACATGGGTGGGCCAGGCATGGCAAGGCGGGGCACATGTGACAGTGAGGATGGAGGGGACTTGGTCCAGGTGTACCAGGAGGTCAGAATGTTCAGTTCCATCTAGGTAGGTCTGTCTGGGGTGTCCAGGTTCACCATGGTATCAGGCATCTGTATCTCTAGCATCTCTTGGAGAAAGTACTAATCTTCAAACAAGGAGGAGGATTTTAGGGTTGTGTTGGCCCACATGGAGGTAGGGCAAATAGTGGGCAACAGGCTTTTACAGAAACTGGGCTTCCCACTGCCTCAGTGATTTGCCACCACCAAGCAACTGGAAATTTTGAGGAACTGCCCTCAGTATGGGGAATATGCCACTGGCCCTGCCCAAGGTCCTGCCCAAGGTCCATGTTACCACTTTCAATTCAGCTTCTCTGAAAGTAAGAAATGAGAGCAGAGCCTAGTCCTGGAAGGCTCCTTCTCCCCTCCCCCAATGGCTGCCAAAGGCTTCTCTGCTCATGGTCCTTCATGAGAGGTCCTCATGACCTCTGCTCAAGGTCAACAACCTTCTCTGCTCGTGGTCCTGTGGATCACGAGGGCCCTATGACACAACTTAGGTCTAGTTGCCCATAAAAGTCAGCAAGAATGTTTTCTCTGAAGCTCTAGCACTGACTAAATACCAGGGCAAGTCACCTAGACACTTTGGACCTCCTTCATCATCTATAAATAAAACAGAGATAATAGTAATATGGAGGTAATTTTGTCAGAGAAAAGAACTAGAGTACTTTAAAATGAGTAAACTCTCAAGAAACTGAAGTTATTAACTTCCTAAGTCTTTATTAGCATGAATCTATAAAATGGGTACATCGATCGCTCCAAACGTTAGTCTAGTATGTTTTCCCTCCTGGAAATTTGATGTTTAGCAAGTGGAGCTAACACTTTCTCATTTTATTCTCATTGACTGCCATTTTTACCAAGGTTTACTTATTTTTCTTTTTGAATGGCATCGTTCTACTAATTATGTTGCCATTGTCTGTTGGACTTTCTTGTTTCAACATTGAGATTATGAGACCCACTCTGGGTAATATGGAAGTCTCTGTAAGGTGTTAGTTTTGTCACACATGGAAAAAAACAAACAACATCTTAGCAGCTTTGAAAGGACTATAGTAATCCTGTTGAAATAACATTCAGAGTCCTCTGTGTCATGGCTCTCCTCCATAAATGTTGGCAGTAGAATGGCCAGGTTGTATCTTTTTAATCTGTCCAAACTGGGGCAGAATCAGAATGAGGATGTATAAGTCCTGGCATTTTAGTCCCTTAAAACTACCCAGCTGTCCTAACCATAACAGTTAAAGGATTTTTAGGAAGAGCCATAATGAGGTCACTATAACTCATCTCAAATGTCATATATGGCAATCTGTGGCATCCACAGAATTAATTTTCTTCTGTAAGAGTTACCACTGGTTTTTCTCTTTGCACGCCGAAACTTGGTTACATTTTTATTTGAAATGGTAATGGTACCCTTCTCACAGTCTCGCTGGAAAGGAATGTTTACAAGCAACAATACTTGACCTTATTTCCAGGCCTGTGGACTGTATTTGTCAAATTCCCTCCAAGTGCTCACTTCGTTCAAAGAAAAGAGATCACTTTTCATCTTCTCGGAGATGATCAGGTCACCTTTCAATTTGAAACAAGTTTGTTTATTGTTCATTCTTGGTATTATCCAGTATCTGGAATTGTCAGCAAAAGGGGAAAAAAATAACTGTAATTAACACTGACTAAAGAAAAAAATCTGTCAAAATGTCTAAATGGTCATGCATCATTCCTGAAGGATTAGCTAGGGTGAGTCTTGGGCCAAAAGAAATTGAATTAAAAAGGGAAGGAGAAGGCCCTGAAATGGCCATATTTTGGTTAAGGCAAAGACATATAGGAAACGTGGGGAGAAAATTTGTCGTATCCATGAGCTGCAGATAGTCAAATTGAACAAGAAGAGAGGAATACTATGAAGCTTTCTCAGGTATGATCACAGAGTGTCAAAAAACATCTATGGAATAATCCATCAGGCAGGTAAACACCAAAAGACATTTTGGAAAATCTGTTATTTTGTAAACTTCCCTTAGGAGATGGGGGCTACTTGCTAAAACTCCACATAAAATGATTGCAGATGTGCAGACATAGTCCAAGGTCAATACTTGTGTCTGTGTCCAGAGCATAAGTATTGAAAGCTGAGTGATCTTAGAATTTTTGTCATCATGTTTTTCAGATCACTGAAAAACTGGGAAGGTATAGTTGGGTTAGCTTCATGGACACAAACCCAATGGTGTGCACTAACCTGGGCTGCCAGTTGAGTTGAACACTAACCTTTATATCCCAGTAGACTCCCAAAAGATCTGAAACAAACAACAGAGAAGGAACTATCAGAAACAAAGAGTTGAGATTGAGATGAGACAAAGAAAGGAACAAGTGAGATAAAGTGAGCCAAGAGCGAAGTGGGAAAGAGGGAGTGACTAGAGACAGTCTCTATTGTTGTTACTAGTGAAAACAAAGAAACAAACACTGAGAAAGTTGATCCAAGTCTAGTGGGGGCATACCTTCTGTGTAATGGAATCATTTGTTCAAACTGCTTATCAAATGTAGAGGAAGGCATTCAATGAAGAGTTATTTCCTTATGGCTTTTTTGAATCACCCAGTTTTACCTGCATTGAAGTACAAGTGTAAACACAAAACAGTGAATTATAGTGGATTACAGCTTTCCTCTTACTGCTTCTGGGCTTCTCCTCAGAATTTGGAATTAACGGAGCTGCTGGGGTTCTACTTAAAAGAACATCATCTTATGGTGTCAAGAGATTCCATGATACACAAAACACCAGTGGACAATTATTTTTTTTTCAAACAATGGTGCAAAAGAATAGCGGGACAATGTCTGACCAGCTTTTGACACAGAGAATTTTCTGAAATAAAATCAAAGACAAGATTGTGTCTTTCATCTCCTTTTTTGAGGAGGATGCATGAGCTGTGGTTGTTTTATGATGTAATCCAAAGCTGAATCTTGAACAGGGCAAAAGCCATTTTGTATTTATTAGAAATGCTTTATTGTTAGGGAAATCTGTTGCAAAGTTACCTGAGTATTTATAAATTTCCAGCCCAGGAATAACTAATATTTATTCATATCTTACACTAGCTCATGACCTAGCTCATGCTAAGGACTTGACTTTGATAATGTCATTAAATCATCATAACATCTTTGTGAGTTGATTCTTAGCCTCATTTTACAGACTTGCTATGTAAAATAATCAGTATTTCCACACATACCCATACATATGAAATCTGTAAAATAATTTTCCAAGTCTATGTAACTGGTAATTACAATATCATGATGTTTTTCTCTATTAGACGTCAAGAACTTCTTTTTTAAAAATTTCATTGATAGGCTTTATTTTTTAGGGAAGTTGTAGGTGTACAGAAAAATTGAGCAGAAAGTAGAGTTCCTACATACTCCCTCTTCCTCAACACATAGCTCCCCTGTTATTACTATGATGCATTAGTGCAGTACATTTTTTACAATTGATGGAGCAATATTGACACATTGTTATTAACTAATGTCCAAAGTTTACATTGGGGTTTACTCTTTGTATTGTATATAGTTCTGTGGGTTTTCACAAATGTATAATGACATGTATCCACCATTATCATATTATACAGAATAGTTTCACAGCCCTAAAGATAACCTGTACCCTGCCTAATTATTCCTCTGTGCCTACTCCCTAATCTTTTTTGCTGTCTTCATAGTTTTGCCTTTTCCAGAATGTCATGTAGTTGAAACCATACAGACCATCTTACACTTTAAATATCTTTCATTTTCATTAAAATATGCACTTAAGTTTCTCCACATCTTTTCCTTGCTTCATCTTATTTCTTTTTCATGCTGAATAATATTCCATTGTATGGATGCACCATGGTTTACTTACCGATTCAGTCTACTGAAAGACACCATGGTTGCTTCCAAATTTTGGCAATTTATGGATTATAAAAGAACTGCTTTTTACCTAGTGAGTCTGTGATCTGCATTATCAAGCATTTATCATATCATCTCATAAAAAACATCATACTATTTTATTAAATAATTGATCAAATACATAATTTCAAAATCAGTGATATGACTCAGCATTCCAGATTTTTCCACCTAAAGTATGAGGAATTAGGCTGAGATATGCTGAAATTAGATGGCCAAATAAAGGGATTCGACTAGTTCTTACATTTTCAATAAATATGCAACTTAAAGATAAATGGACAATTATCTGTTCATAATGAAGTAGACCTACATTAAAAGAATTTGATGTAATAGTATAATACCATAAAATAACAACAACAAAATGTTTATTTATTTATTGTAGTCATGAGACTCATATAGAGAATAAGAATCAGGAGAAATAGTCACCTTTTTTCCAAGGAATATTTAGATATTCATGGAGACATAACTTGCCAAGTTCAGGAAAAGATGAGGAAATTTGAAGTAGAAGGAAAGGATGTTGTACATACATGAAATAATTCATACTTTTAATGTCAGAATAATTTTAAAAGTCTGATTTCTTGGTTGTGGCATCTTTAATATATTTGAGACTAGACACCTCACAAACAGCACCTCTTTTACCCAATGAGACAAGGGTCTCCTCTTATTAATTAACGATAAACTGGTGCATAGGGAATACGTGTTCCTGGAAAAAATATTTTTCTGATGATGATGGTTTTGACTTTGGAAAAAAATATTTTTCTGATGATGCTGGTTTTCATGGTGATCAAAAGCCAAATCAACCAAACCAAACAAAAATAATCACACTGGCAAAAACGGGGAGACTGGATGTCCAGTGATTTGCACAGAATAGTAGCAGGTTACTCGCAAAATGATTGGAAACGTTTGTCTTTGGATAATCCATTTTTTTATAATAGAAGGAACAAATTCCCAGTGTTTATAGAAATAAGAGAAGAGCATATAGATACATATACTCAAAATAGAATCAGAAGGATAAAACTATTAAACCAAGTCCCGAATATACTCAGAGTATTTCCTTCACATACAAGTCAGTAAAAGCCATTATCTGGAGACATCAGCCAAATCATGTTTCCATATGATCAGATTAGAATTGTGAAGTAAAATGGTCTTTTTTTGTACTCACTCCCCGTTTACCAGAAAAATAATGCTCTCTGCTTTGTTCATCACTGTTATTCCTTGTGCCTAGATTAGCGCTTGGCATGAAATAGGTTCTCACTTGACAATTAATTAATTGATTGGTTCTCTTCTAGTACAACTCTGGGGGGAAACTATAAGCCAAATCTCAGAATCATGGAAATGAAGGAGGGAAACAGTGTCTCCTCAGCCTATTAGATACCCAGCAGCCTGCTCTGAGGCTTGAAATTAGGAGTATCATATAGTGTCACAGGGTATAGTCTTACAAAGTCAATGGTAAATATTCAATCTGCCCCAGCTATCTCAGCTGTGAATAAATGATGTGCAGCCTGTCTAAGCTGGTAAAAAAAAAAATCCAAAATTATAGACTAATGGATATTGTCCTTGTTGCTCACTGCTTTCCAAATGCAGATCTTGGCTAAAGCCCATGTGTACATATGATAATCATATGCCCACACAAAAATGACATCCAATTTCTAGTATAAGCACTCACACAGTAGCATCTGTCATTAGAGGACATAGCGTCGGGGGAGGGGAAACACAATGTAGCCACACTAGAGTGGATGGGGACCTTTGACCCAGTGTCCTATGGCTGTGTTATCATGCTTTCCATTTCTCTCTCTCTCTTACACTCACTGTCTCTGGGGATCGAGACCAATTCACAGAGTGGTACTGACTTTGGGGAAAAAAAAATCAATGACCTATTCTCTTGGTCAGAGCATGAAGTGTTGTGAAGGCAGCCAGCACAGCAGGAGATGGAGAGGAAAATGAAATAAAAGGATGCAATATCAAGGCATGGGGGATATAATTATGCTTGCAGAAAAGTACGCTCAATAAGCAGATTGCTGGGGAGTGGCAGAGACTGGCTTTTCATAAATATGAAACTGGAATTGGGTTGAAACATTAGGACACTAGAGCTCTTTCTCTGAGTAAGGAAGGCATGATAATAGAGGTTATTTCCATGTCATTGCTACCTGCCATTTGTCAATCACCTAATTACACTCGGTAGAGGGGGGCTACTGCTAACGTCCTCCATTGTGTTAAAAGTCTGGGTGAGGGGACTGGCTGACTTTGTTTTATATTTGCTTTTGCTTTTGCTTTTTATGTTGAACTGTTTTGGGGGAAACTGAGGGAGAAAGGGAAAGGAAAGAGGGATCAAGGAAGGAAGGAAGGAAAGGAGAGAGGAAGGAAGGGAGGGAGGAAGTAAGGAAAAAAAAGAGGGATGAAAAGGAGGGACAGGGGCGGAAGGAAAGAAGGACAAGAAGGAGAAAGAAAATGCAAGGGACTGACCAGAACAGGCTGTTCGGGTCTATGAGGAAAAGTACATCTGGCTCAGACCAAGCTTTGGGAACTCAGTCACTCCCCTTTAGTCATTACAGAAAGAGAGCTGCCAAGATGAGAAATTACCACAGGAGGGGTTGAATATTAGGATTAATTGTCTTGAACCAGAGCACTGGAGCAGGTATACAAGGCGAGGTAGAGATAATGATGCCAATGAGCTGTCCTCACTGCCTTTTTTTTTCTTCCCTTTTCCTAAAGAAAAGTAAAAATTTAAGGAATGACTCCTCCACGTTCACCAGAAGTAACAAAGTTTGGAAATACTAAGTAAGACAAGATAATGGTTTTTCAGTTTGTTACTAATTTGCATTAAAATAAGACACTTCCTTGAGCAGCCTGAAATGTGTGTAAATCTATTATAGCCCATGATTCTTTTTTCTCTCCCCCTTGGCTCCTATGAAATTGGTTTTACTTTTCGATATTTATATTGACCACTGACCTCTTCCTTTACAAGTTTAGTTTCCTTTAAATTATTCTAACCAACACTTTCAAGATATCACTCATGGACCAAGAGATACTTTGGAGTCATTGATATTAAGGCTAGGGAATGAGCCTGGAGGGGTTCATCTGTAAAATATTAGTCAGTTGAGATCCCTTTGCTTATAAATGATAGAATGCTCCCTTGTAACAGAACGAAACAAAGTATTTCAGGTGATGTGTGTATTTTGTTGAGGTATCTACTTTCACAAAAATAATTTAAAAATTCTATGTAGCCACTGTCTTAATGTGGGGCTGTCCTGAAAATCCTTTTGCTCTTTTCCTAATGTTTTCTTGTCTGGGGTCCAGAGTAACACTTGAGACCATCGAGCCATTGTTGTGCTGTTTTCTGTCTATTTTGTTAACATTATTTGTGGATAACTTGGACACTTCAAATTCAGATGAGCTGCAGATTTTCTTCTTTGCATAAACTATCAGCAATGTGTTCCTAGTCAGTGCATACTGATAATTCATCCCAGGAAGTCTAATGGAAATTAAATATTTGTTGATAAAACTCTTTGTGTACCTGTTTAAGTTTTCTCTTGCTGCTATAGGAAATATCACACTTAGTGGTTTAAAACAAAAAAGTTTATTATCCTACAGTTTAGAGCAGAAGTCTAAAAAAATTGGCAGGACCATGTCCTTCTAAAGGTCCTAGGGGAGAACCCATTCCTTGTTTTTTCCCACTTCTAGAGGTGATCCACATTCCTTGGCTCATGGCCCCCACCACTCAAACTTCTACTTCCATCATCATATCTTCTTATCTCTGACCCTGACCCTGACCCTCCAGCCTCCATGCATAAGAATGCTCGTGATTGCATTGAACCTACCCAAATAATCCAGGGCAATATCATATCCAACAAGAATTAATTTAATCATATCTATAAAATCTCTTTTGCCATGTAACACATCCCAAGTCTAGCACATGAATACCTTTAGAGGGCCACTATACTGCCCAGCATGGCACTCAAAATTAAAATAAATGAGTTCATTTTTCTTATTTTAGCACATCTGTTGAGAGAATCTACTTTCCTTTGAAGTGCATTTAAAAACATATTTTAGTTTAGTTTGGTTGTGTGTGTTAGAAATAAGAATGTGACTATTTGAAGACGTAACTTTCAGTACGTCTAAAGCCATTCATTCACTGCCTCTGATGTACACTGAGAAGCTCAGGGTTGGGGATAGGGCCTGGTTTGTTCCCCAGATGTCTTTGTGGATTCCTAGAGCTTTGATTTTTTAAACTAATATTAAGGCTTATTAACATGTAAATATATGCAAGGGAAAATACACTTTATCGTATTCTAGGTGCTCTTTTAGGAACTGACTTTTTATTGCTGAATTTCTACTATTTAGTGCAATATCTGTCATGTAGTAGATTTGCAACCAGTGTTCTCATTGGTGTATTGGCTTTCTCTTATGGTCACCCACTAAAATTCCTTTTCAATGATTAGGTGAAAAGAAAGATGGCAAGGCTATAGAATTATTCGTGTCCATTGATGGATCCTTGGGGATGGTAGAGTCCTGGAGGATGCAGGAGAGCAGGCTTTGGTAAAGGCAGCTCTGGTGAGTGGAAACTCCCCAAAACAGGTGGGCATTGCCAGGTGGTGAGTCCATTCACAAGAGAAACTCAGTTAGTACCTGGGTTTGGGTCTTAAGAAGAAGGAGCTGCTGAAATCAGGCTGGAAACCGAATAGGGTTGGGCTCTAGCTTTACTGTAAATTCGAACAGTGAGGCTGGAGCTCAGCAGAATTGATGGAAATATTACTGGAGAGAAATGGCAAGATGATATCTCAGTGAGCACCAGGTGGCAACAGGAATCTTTTATCATCTTGGGAGGGCCTAGAGGTCAAGGTGGGGTTGAGTGTGAAGCTTGAATTACTACATCTCATTCAGATAAGCTGTGAAAGGCAGAAGTTGACATGACCATTCGGGAAGTATTTCTAAATTACTACTATGATCCTCAGAGAAAGTATGTCTTCATCTCACTGGTAATTTAGAAATGAATAATGTTGAAACAAATCATGAAACTAGTATTCATGCTATCATCAATGAACAGACTGTCAAGAGTCTGACTGAGTACACATTCGGATCTTAAAATCTTTATTTCCTTAGGTGAGGGGCGGGGATTGGAAAAAGCGATTTGTTCATATCCTCAAAGTCTCTTTCTTAGACTTTTAGTCCCTATTTTTTTGAACAGGCAACGTTGGCTTGTGCTGTGCCCAACAGAGATCAGAGGCCCCGTCTAATTTGGAAGAGTGCAGCCATCCTTGTCAAAGCCAGGAGAAGCTCCAATTGGATTCTCTGTCAGAGCCTGACCCTGTCAATCAGAGTGGCCCGAGGTCACAATTTTCTGGGAAACATAGAGAATCAGCATCTACAGTAAATCTGCTGCCTACATTGTCTTTATATCATCTACATTTTATTTAAAATTTGGGTGCAAGTCTTCTATTGCTTTTGTGTCTTCAAACTTTGAATAACATCCAGTTGACGAGTAGCCAAACCGACTACAGCTGAGAAATTCTGATAAAGGACCATAATTTGCATGTTTTAACTTTTTGGTTATTTTGAATAAAAATGCTTGCAGTAAATCAACATCTCATAATTATCAAAAAACTTCCCATGTGTAAGACACTATTAAGACAAGGGTAGGCATGGAGATATAGTCCTGGCCTCAAGGGTCTCGATATTGCTGGAAACCGTCATGTTTTTAAATACACTGCTAGACTTTGACAAGAAGACCAATCCTGAGGACTGAGGGAAGAAAGGAAACTTTCTAGGCATACATCATGCATGGGCAGAAGTGTGGAGGTTAAAGAAGATATGACCCCTTTAGATGGGACAAGTAACCTGGTGTGGTTAGTCAGGAAGGCCAGTTAGCAGGAAGAATCATATGAGTTGGGGTGCCTGGGTGCCTCAGTGGGTTAAGCCTCTGCCTTCGGCTCAGGTCACAGTCTCAGGGTCCTGGGATCGAGCCCCACATCGGACTCTCTGCTCAGCAGGGAGCCTGCTTCTCCTCTCTCTCTGCCTGCTGTTCTGCCTACTTGTGATCTATCTCTCTGTCAAAGAAATAAATTAAAAATATTAAAACAAAAGAATCATATGAGCCTGGGAAAGTAAGTTGGCACCAGAATGCAAAGGGCTTAGATTGACTTGGTGCTAGAGAAAAGAGGGCTAAGTGACAATGGAATTTGGGGGCAAACTAAAGAATGAGGAACTCATGATGCCCTGTGACTTCTGGCTCAATGGACTTGGTGGAACACTTATCCCTGAAAGTAAAAACACAGTCATTGTTTTAAGATATGTAATGCGGGGCACCTGGGTGGCTCCGTCATTGAGCGTCTGCCTTCGGCTCAGGTCATGATCCCAGAGTCCTGGGATCGAGTTCCGCCTCAGACTCCCTGCTCCGTAGGAAGCCTGCTTCTCCTTCTCCTACTTCCTCTGCTGTGCCTCTCTCGCTATGTCTCTCTCTGTCAAATAAATAAATAAAATCTTAAAAAAAACACACACACATTAGAACAGATTCTTAGGATCAGACAGCTCCTTAGAATATCAAATAATGCAATTCACTTTACTATTATTCAGACCACTCTCTCTATAGTGTCCTGACAAAATAGCCTACCTTTGTCTTAAGATGGACCTCATGGTCTGATTATGGCCAAGTTCTCTAGTATGCTGAACCAAATCCGCCTGGTAGATTTTCCCTAGCCAGTTTCAGTCTTGCTTTCTAAAATCACATGAATAGTTCTCAACTTTCTCATACATTATAGATCTGCAATTATTTTTAAAAAACTGCTGGTCCTTTAGACATATTCTTTCCTCCAAGTTACTTCCCACAAGACATAACCCTTTTTTTTATCATACATCAAGTTTCCTTTTTCTTAAAGAATGGACCCTAAAAATGAGCATGTATATATCTCATTGTGCCCTGATGAAAGAAAGTAGGATGTAACTAATTTTCCCTGCCCCCTGCCCGCCCCCAGTGATCTTTATTTCTGTAAGAATTCAACAGTTGTACATTATTGAGCCAACACCCTACCAAAAGCCTAGTATCACTCATTGACAATATTAATATCTCTGAATTGAGTGCCAGGGAGGCCATATAACTGGCCTAGGCTCATGCACAGAGCAAATGATGGAGTAAAAATTTAAATCTAAGCCAGACTCACTTCAAGGTCTGCCTCTTTTCATCATGCCATGATGTCTTTGATTTGCTGGCCACAGTACATCAGCAGGCCTCTGTGAAATGAATGTGGGCACACCTAGGAATGCACTATTCAACTAAGAATATAAAGGAATAATCAAAGCCTCTCAGTCTAGTTCAGCTTCTTACTATAGGGTGAATTGTAAATAGTCCTCAGATGTAAGTAGCCTTGGTAAATGAAATACACTAATGGTCTTCAGTATGTGGTAATGTCAAGGAAAGCATTGGGTTTAAATGGATTGAATTGAGATGTTGTAAGAGGAAATGGGGCACTGGGAGGTATGTTCTTGCCAATTAAGGCACTACAGTGGTTTAATTTTCATTTCCAGAAATATTCAGAAAATGTGGGCTGTTTTCCCAGACAATTTTCCTTGAGCTACAATGGCCCCAAATAGAGGCTGGTGTCCCTTGACAAGGTGAATGTAATTCACAATAGACCTTGGGGTCCCTCAACATCCTGCCAGCCATGTACATTTTGTTCTTGTAAATTTGACCTTAGAAGCTATTGTTAGCAAATAAGGAGATGATACTTTCACTACTCAGTTGCAATATAAGATAAACTTATTTCTTTTATGCTAAGAACTAAGAAAAAATTTAAAATAAGGAACCATTTTGGCATGGCATGAAAGAGCAGAGTCATATACCAGTGTTTTAAGCAAATTATGAGAACCATTTATGGAACATATTTATTTAAGACATTTTGGAAAATGTCCTTTGATCTGTGACCAATCCAAACCTTTAGGGTAATGAGTTGTGCTATGATACATTCTACTCAGCCAAGAAAGCATTTTTCTTATCTACTTGCAATACAAAGACCAAAGTTGTAAATTTGCCTTTTTTTTTCCACTTCCATTTATAATTTCAGCAGACACTATTTTCCATATTCTCAGTCTTGCACATATTTGTGGTTTTAGCCTCTATGTTAGTGAAAATCTGTGACAAAATAATTTCCACTGATTCATTTTGGCCTAAGAACACTGACATAATTGATTATAGCAGAAGAAAACTTAGTTAATAGGTAATACAATCCTGTATTGGATCTGGGGTTCCAATATTCTGGCTAACCATTGCCAATAACACAAAACTCAATTTCAAATAAATTTTGGAAAATTTTAAAAATTAGCGTATGATTTCTAACTGTCATTCTAAATGTCACTTTGAAAACTAATGCTTAAAAAATATGGTAAGTCTTTGGGGCTTAGTCACTATAGAGAAACATGAGAATTAGAACTTTTGTTGACTTGGTCATGACTCTTGCTTAATTTTTAGCCAGAGTATGAGAAAAAGAAAATACAATTCTAAGGTAGACTTTTTGACTTTTTAAATTTTAGATATACATATTTATTCTAATAAACACAAGCATACTTTAATCAATAAATGGATGTTCAATGTGGTGGTGTCTCATTGCTGCTTTTAACTGGTATGTTGATAATCAACAGAATTTTTATGTCACGAAAATACATAATACATAATACAAAATTCATAAAATACATGGATAAGTGAGGGACAGTTTTGAACAAGGTGGCCTTGCTAATTGTGAGGCCTATTGGAATTTTTTTCTCCTTATGTATTTAAACTAGATCTGAATATTAATATTTACTCTTCTGAGAGGTATGTTTTTGTGTTTCTAACAGTTACTGACTGACTTGACAGAATAATGAGGTGTATATTTAGGTCCCTTGTGAGAAAAAGATGTCATTAGAGATGCACCACCATGGGACATTATCAACTTGGGAAAATTACTGTTCATGTAGAATAACTAATGTTTGTGCTATGTGTAGGGGCCATCTCAAAGGAAAGGTAGCCAGAGGTCGATCCTGGCCCCTGCTTCTAAATAATCACGTGAGTTCAAATGACCCCACCAGAGCAGTTTGGGTTTTGAAAACATCCTTGCCATACAATAAGGACAATATTCAGATGAATATTGAAACTTCAGTAATATTAGGGATCCAGGGAAGATACATTGTTCAAGAGTAGATGTTTCAGACAAAGGAAAAATAAGGGAGGGTATCTATGTAGTTTTGTTTAATTCACCAGAATGGCCCAACACTCAAGTATGCCTTAGTAGCTGCTAGGAGGGTGTTGACCTTGGAAAATAATGTCTGTCAACACCTTCTGACATGAATTTTTTTAAAGAATGCTAGCTAACTTTTCATAGAAAGAGAAAGATCAAGCATATATGACTCATAATTCCCTCAAAAGACACTCTGCATATCCGTATCAGACTTGCAGAACTACTTCCTGATCTCTGAATTTCTCATGGTATTTCTCATTCTTTTATCTTTACATATAGCCATTTCCCGAATGTTTTTCCCTAAATTCTGTCCAACCAGCTTTTAGTGGTTAAGATGTTGCCAAATATCATCTTCTGTATGATCCTGTCCCAGACCTTCTGAAAAAGAAACCCCTTCCTCTGTGCTTCTCTCCTAGCCCCTGTGCTGTCTCTTATCTAACAATAATTATTTCCTTATATGCATAGTTTCTCCTGATATCATGAGTAGATAAACCATATGGTAATAATTTTTGCATCCTTCAAGCCTATGTTTGTAGTTGTCATTGGCATTTGGTAAATGTTTATGAATAAATAAATGAATACATCCCTAAACACGGTCACCTTCAAAATATTAGAAGAACACATGGAATGGTAGACATATAAGTGGCCACCTGTGGAAACACAATCTGCCACACACTTAGATTTCTTAAGGTGGTTATGATAAACTCACTAACTCCTTCCTTCCTTCCTAATAACTTGTTTTCCAAATCTTTATTGGATAGTTATTCTATGTCAGGCCCTATCAGAGAGTAAGAAAAAAGAGGATTTAAAAGTGGTGTCTTAGAGGGATGCCTGGGTGGCTCAGTCAATAAGTGTCTGCCTTAGGCTCAGGTCATGATCCCAGGGTCCCGCATTGGGATCTTTGCTCAGCAGGAGGCCTGCTTCTCCCTCTGCCTGCCATTCCCCCAGCTTGTGCGCTGTCTCTGTCTGTCTGTCTCTCTCACACACACACAAATAAATAAATAAATAAATAAATAAATAAATAAATTCTTTTTTTTTTAATTTTTAAGGATTTTATTTATTTATTTGACAGACAGAGATCACCAGTAGGCAGAGAGGCAGACACAGAGAGAGGGGGAAGCAGGTTCCTTGCTGAGCAGAGAGCCCAATGTGGGGCTCAATCCCAGGACCCTGAGATCATGACCTGAGCCCAAGGCAGAGGCTCAACCCACTGAGCCACCCAGGTGCCCCTAAATAAATAAATTCTTAAAAAAAGAAGTGGTGTCTTAAAGAAACCACAATCTAGCAGGTTTGGGCTGAGATATAAAGAGATCATTGTAAAATGTTATGGAAATATGGAAATTATTGAAGAGTATAGAGGATGGGCACATTGTGGAGATGATACACAGTTACATATTACTTCCATGGAGGACGTGACACATGCAATGTATCTTAAAAGACGAGTAAGCATGTATTAGAATAAAACAGGGGAAAAGAACAACCAGGAAGATAGTACAGAGAGTTTAAAAAAATGTAGAAGTTGAAAAACAAATAATTGAAGAGTATTACATATGCACAGGAAAATATAAGTTGTTTACTGGGTTGAAATATAAGCAGTGAGTCATGGAGTGATAAAATGTAATGAATGTTGGCAAGGTTGAAAGGAACAACATTGTGAGGAACATTTTATACTATATTGAAGACTTTGCTCTATTCCCTCATTCGATAATGTCTAAGCAATGACTGAACATAATAAATTTGTTTCTGCACAGTGAACGGTTAACTTCATGTGTAGGACAATGGTGGTTACAATCATTCACAAGAGAAAGGAGGATATAGATTGGAAGAATTAGGAATTACAATTCAGGGGCTGGACTGGCTCAGTCAGTAGAGCATCCAACTCTTGATCTTCTGGGTGTAAGTTTGAGCCCCATTTTGGGCATGGAATTTACTTTAAAAAAAAGGAATTATAATTCAGATTTAAAATATTATATATTTTTGTATAATATAATATATATAATATGAATATTAAAAATATTCAGAATATTAATATTTGAGGACTAGTTGTTTTATTAGATGAAAGGAAAGAGAGAATAATCAAGAATGATCTCTAATATTTTAGCTTGAATAACAGTAGGCTTTGGTGGTGCCATAATTAAGTTAGGAAAAGAAAGAAGAGCTGATTTTGAAAAGGTGAGATGTTAAGATGGGCATGCTGAACTTGAACGTCTGTGGTCTGTCTAAATGGAGAAATGTAGAAGCAGGGAAATGTATATAGGTCTGATGATTAGGGGAATAGTTTAGACTACAGTGACAGGTTTAATTAGACCTTTGAAAGTGGATAAAATTAGCTAGATAAATAGAGGAGTGAGAAAAGCAATGATATAAACTAACTATAAAGAATACTAACATTTCAATCTAATACATAGGAGGGGATGGGGAAAATTTTGTCAATGATTCAAATAGTACAATAGTACAAGGAGAAATTCCAGAAGGTCCAGAAGGTTAATCAAAATAAATATTCACTACATTTGACAGTTTACTATAATGTAAGGTTCAAGATATTATAGTTCTTAATTGTTTTTTTCATTGCTTTATCCCTAGTGGTATTTAGAACAATGCCAGGAATGTAGTCAGCTCTCAAAATTTATTAGGAAGTTGTTCATAGCCTTAGGATTGAGAATTTCAATACAGCAATGGGGTCAAATGCCAGATGGGTCAGAAAGTAAGTAGTAAAGCAGTCAACACTCTAGCGGTAAAGACTCTTCTTCCAGGAATTTTAGGTGTTTGGAAGAGAGAGAACATTTAGAGAGCATGAAACAAAGTAATTATTTTCATTTTAGGAAGTGGGAGCCTTAGAATTACAGTTGTCCCCTCACCTTATCCATGAAGTATAGGTTCCAAGATCATGTGAATGCCTGAAACCAAGCACCAAACCCTACATTTTTCCCTATACATCCACACCTATGATAAAGTTTAATTTATAAAGCAGGTACAGTAAGAAACTAGCAACAATAAACTAATAATAAAATGGAACAATTATAACAATACACTGTAACAAAATTTATTTGAAAGCAGTCTCTGTCACCCTCAAAATATCTTTAAATAATATGTATTTATTTATTTATTTTGGGAAGAAGGAGAGAAAGAGACAGGGAGTTGGAGGAAGAGCAAAGGGAGGAGAGAGAATCCTTAAGCACATCCTCCCTCCCCCCGCACTCAGTGCAGAGCCTGATGCAGGGCTTGATCTCAGGACCTTGAGAGGATGACCTGAGCCAAAATCAAAATTTGGATGCTCAACTGACTGAACCACCCAGGTGCCCCTCAAAATATTCTATCATACTGTACATACCCTTCTTCTCATGATGATATGATAAAATGCTCATGTGATGAGATGATGTGAAATTAATGCCATGTTAGGATACTATTGAGCTTCTGGCTATATGTCAGACAGAGAAACATCTGCTTTCAAACCACAGTAGACTATAGGGTAACTGGAACCACAGAAAGTAAAACTGTGGTTAAGAAGGTGCCACTCTATTTATAGACTGAGGTAAATCAGAGATTCTGGAAGAAGACAGCCTGGATACAAGAGCACAGTCGCTGAAAAGGCAGGGAATAAAATCAAGAGCTTAAACAAGTGAATTTTTATTTTTTATTATTTTTTAAAGATTTTATTTATTTATTTGACATATATAGAGAGAGATCACAAGTAGGCAGAGAGGCAGGCAGAGAAAGAGGGGGAAGCAGGCTTCCTGCTAAGCAGAGAGCCCTATGTGTGATCACCACCTGAGCCGAAGGCAGAGGCTTAACCCACTGAGCCACCCAGGTGCCTCACAAGTGAATTTTTAACAGGGAGGAAAGAACATTGCCATCTCTTGAGATATTAAAAGGGAAGGACATGATAAAGGCAAATTTTTTGGTGGATGAATGCAGTACCATATTGAGAACTCTTGGGAGAGCCTCTCTCTTTTTAATGAATAAGTTGAGAAAAAGGAGAATAAAGTCAAGGACAATGACTCAGCAGAGTGGCCAAGCTTTGCGGTAGATTTTGAGGGAGTTGCCCCATAAATGGGACTATTAGTGAAGCCAACTGTCAGAGCCATACATATTTATAGAGTTCCAAGCTGCAAAGTGCATAGTTTGCTTTAATAACCCAGGGCATTCATTCCAGGCAAAGTGCATAAAGGCATATTTTAAGAGCATTCCTTGTTTGAGGTTTGGCGGGTTGCACTGGACATAAAGAAAGGAATGGACAGAGATAGAACGTTCTGAGCACCTATGTGGACCAAACAAGAAAGAGAAAAAATAGGGTCAAAGTATCCTGAGGCCAACAAGAACATTTAGTCGAAATGAGGTTACAAGAAAAATGACATTCATCCTTCGTCATGCAATTGGCTATTGAAATTTGAAGGTCCAAGGTGAATCTGCTAGAGGAGATGACAAGTTTCACGATGTGGCTTAGGTAGTGGAACAGATGGGGTATGAAGTAAAATGGTGGTTGAGGTGTTTGGAGTTAGCCAGCCCAATTAAAAGCATAAATTAGACAAATGATAAGTGTAGTGTGTAGACATGTTTGGCTAATTTAGTAGATTACTGGAGAATACATCAATTGATTTGAAAGAAGACAGCAGAGAGAGTGACAAGAAGACTAAACCTGAGGGAAAACCAAAACAACTTGTTTTCTCCAACAAACCAGAAGTGAGTTTCTAGCTCTTTGTGTCTACACAGGTGAATAAAAATATTAGTGATGGGGTCTGAGTGGTGGAAGCCATCATCTGGAGAGTACTTGCCTCTAAGTAAACTTGTACTCCCAAAAGAGATGGTATAACATCATTAGTAACCCTCATGTCCATTTGTAGACCCTGGGCATACCGTGGATTTAAGAAAATGGTGACTTTTTTATGTGAAGATATTAGCTAACCTCTAGAGTCCTTAATATTTTTGCACGATGACAGGAGCCTTCCTTGTTCACCTCAGTTTTATCTTTCTGAGGCTATTTATATGGAACAGCCTCTTAGCATTAGGAATCCTTCCAGATTTCTTGAGGCACTGAGGTCTATGAAGCATTCAAAATTAGTCTGTGATGGGAGCTATTTTAACCCCATAAGATATGCCCTTAGATTTTACTCCACAGTTTTTTCCCCTTTAAAAAACACTGGCCATAAAAATGTTTAATTGGCTGGAAGTCTCTCTAGAGGCACGGTGTTTCATTAACTCAAGGAGACATCAGAGACATTTTAAGAGATAAATCTGACCTGACGAACGCTAACATTTTGTAAGATTAGAAGCCTAGACTATAAAAGCAGTTTGCCAGGACATACATTTATAGCTTTGACTTGATAGACTTCTATCTTCTCCTTCTTTGGGTGAAGTCTCTTCCTGCCCTCATACGAGCGACATGAAAAATGTAAATAATTAAAAGGGTAGAGAGACCCCTTCCCATGTTTCTGAGAAATCCATTGAAGGAGTTGCTGTGCTTGCCATTTTATCTTAAGGATGCCCTGAAATATAACACTGTCTTCAATGTCAGCAGCATGTGAGGGTCTCCGTAGAAAGGTGATCAAAAGGACTCTCCTGGCTTAGGTGCCCTTTGTCTCAGAGGAAGGTGATCCTCAGCATCTGGAGATGATGGAACGCATGATTAACATTACCACAGAGAATGATTAATATCTTCTTAAAGCACCTACTTCCAGATTATCCATCATTTCATTAGAGTGAAAAAAGTTCCCTGTGAAAAGGGGCTGGCCCTCTGAACCATGAATAACTCACCCACCCCTTGACATGTTTACTAATTGAGTAGCAGAGCGGGCTTAATACTTTAATATATTTATACTAAGCAAATTATGACTTTTTTTTTTTTTTTGCAAGACTCAGGGTGAGTTCGGAATTGTAGTGAAATAACAAAGTGCTTTTTGTTTGGCAATTAAAGGTCATTTTATGATTAATACTAAACTTAACCCTTATTCTTGACAGAAAGCATTAATTTTTTTGTCATAAACCATTGACCAGATTTCTTCTGAGGGATTTTCGCTATGCAATATTGGTTAATTTGCACTGTAGATGTGACATTTAAAAGATTCCTCATTAACCAGAGCCTTTGAAAGCATCTAGTTTTAGCCTGGGTCTCGAGTCCATGAATTTATTTAGTGTTTTACTTAAAGAGAGATTATGTATTCAGGTGAAGAAAGTGCAGGGATGTTGTCAGATTTTCTGTATTTTCCTCATTCCCACTAGAGAATGAAATATCTCCTTAATGGAATGGCAGTGCCTCCATATACGGAGCCCCCTCCAAGGGTCTTAAAAATATAATATTTATACTATAGGGAAAGCCATTTCAATGCATGTGGGTTTTTTTGGTCGAGAATCAAGGAAATTATTTGTGCAAGTTAAATAACTGACTTTTTTTTATTTGCTGAACTCAGAGTATTTGAGTATTTATTTCTACTTCTGTATCAATAACTTGATAATGGTCAAGTTATTGTCAACTTTTTACTTTACTTTGATTAGGTAAAAATTCTAGAAAAATGCCAAGTTCGTATTTGTTGTCAGGGACCATGTCTATCCTGCCGAATTTCCAACACCACGGACTGGCTTAAGATTTTGCTTTTCCACCAGTACTTTTGGATCATAAGAATATATCACAGCATCTGGAGACACATTCTTTTTTTTTTTTTTATTAACATATAATGTATTATTAGCCCCAGGGGTACAGGTCTGTGAATTGCCAGGCTTACACACTTCACAACATGGAGACACATTTTTTTTAAGACAACTTTGAAGAGCTTCAGGAACCGGTCAGTATGGACAGTGTTACGTTCTTGGAGCCTAAGGGTGGGTCACCAAGGTGAGGGTTTAGACTACCGTTGCTTTGCTCATCAGCTGTTTAAATTCACTTCTAGTCTCTTAGTATACTGTAAACTGAAAGCCTGGACTAAATGATCACTTGGGTAATGATACAGATTCACTGACCGAGAGTCTGATGACTTTTACATTATTCTCTTACGTTAAATCTTATTTCACAGTAAATAAATTCTTCTTATGTTTCCAACAGGATAACTCATTTTGGTGTCATGCTAAACAAATATTACATATTATTTGTGTAATGTCCACATGGATATATACATCTTATAGAGCCTCAATTCTTAGAAACTAAATTGCGTTACCCTTTAATTAAAGTGTCACTTATACATTTTATATACATTTTGTGAAATGAACCAACTGATTAGAAATGCTTTTATTTCAGGGGAGGGTCAAAAGAGAAAATGCTAGAGGACACATTTTATCTCTCATTTTTACAAATAAAATGTTTTGTTGCTGCAATAATCTAAAAGACCATGCATTATTAAAACCAAATTCAAATGTCTACTATACTGCTCAATTCCCACCAAAACTTGGAAATAGAACCAATGACGTAAGACCCATTTCCTAAGTAATTGTAAAGCACTATTCTGTGGACTTTTAGAAACATGAATTTTAAAAAGCGAACAAACAAATGTACTCAAGTGCTTGTTAGAAATGCCAAGCTACACAAAGTTTAATGAATTTCTTTATGATAGGAGTTTTCAGGTCCTTGTGAATTTTCAAGAAGGTGACAGGATTCATAATACTTCCCAAACTAATTTGGCAATAAATTGGATGGATGGATTTATTTATTTATATCTAGTTTTCAGACCAATACTAAGTGGAAATAATTGCATATACACAGATATGCATAAATATGTATGTAACTATATCGCTCTTTATCTGTTGCTTTCTATATACAAAGTCATAGTGATGATTGATACATTTAAAGATTATGACTAGAATAGAAATTCAGAAAATATTTTTCTGTAAGTATGAAGAAATGAATGACCCAATTATAGACATAAAATCAAGAATGACAAGAATGGCTGTAAGACAAAATGTAGACATAATGTATGTATGGTTGGTAAGACATAATTGTAGCGTTGGTTGAATGATTCATTGTTTATAGCTACATGCTTTGACAGTCTACTGTATACAAATGTATCTGACTGAGTCTAGGATAAGAAAGTGAGGTGAGACTTTGGGCATTGGCTTTATCTTTAGTGAGCAAATTCCTATGACCTGGGTGGAGTGGTGTCTTTAAGGTCATGTTGAGCGGCACCTGGAAGGTTCAGTTGGTTACACAACAACTTGGTTTTGGCTCAGGTCATGATGCCAACACAGACTTCTTTTCATGTTTGGCCAAGCTTCAGAAGATAGCAGGAGGAGGTGCTATGAAACCTTTAGAAGAAGGTGATATGGACAATTAGACTGTCAGATTAGGTGGTCTTGGCACAGTATTTTCAACTGTGCCAATAAATGCTTCTGCTCTAAACATCTGTCTCTGTGGCCAGGAGAGACCACCCTGATACTCAGGTGGTTGGTCCTATGTGGCTGGTTCTGTCTATAACCAGGACATTTCATTTAAATAAATTATGTCTGTGAATACTTCAAGAATTACTCCCTTTCATCCTATTATGGTCCCAAATCTCTGAAGAGGCAGAGGCAAACTGTCTCCTTAACTCAGAGGCACTGAAGACCTTAAGAAGAGCTCAGTCTTCCCCTGAGATGAAGTGTCATTTCAGAGACTTAGTTTTTTACTTCTGCAACCAGTGTCACAAATCTTTGGAGACTGAGTGCTACATACTCATGTGACAGACCCTGAAGTAAAGGGGATGTATCAGTTTTGTGGTTAAGCATCCCTGAGTTCAAAACCTGGTTCTGCAACCTACTACTTATGTATTTGGTAAATGTTACCACCTAAGAGATATGACTGAGCTTTGGTACTCAAAATAGGGTCTATGAATGAGCAGCATTGAAATCGGCAAGAAGCTTGTCACAAATGCAGGATCTTATCCCCTATCCAAGACCTGCTAAGCAAGAATGGGCACTTTGACAAGATATCAAGTGATTCATGTGTACGTCAGAGTTTGGGAAGCCCTTTGGGAGATGATAATGTTGAAAATATTCTGGAAGTCCTATGTGAAAGGCTCTGGCAAAGCACATAAGAAATACATCGTTATAATGGTTTTATTACTGAGGTCAAATCATTGAAAGTCCTTGGACTGGACTATGAGATAATGTCATGTCTCCAGTGTGTTTTCATTTGCTCAGAACAGGATACCCTCACCACCTCCTGTTGGAATCTACAGTCAACTTTATATCTCAGCATTTCTCTTATCCTTCTTACCTTCTGATGTTACCTCCTATTCCTTGGGATTCATCACCTCCCCACAGAGTATAGATAGGTAACAGCACTTATTAAAGTTATTTGGACTTCAGGGGGGCCTGGGTGGCTCAGTGGGTTAAGCCTCTGCCTTCGGCTCAGGTCGTGATCTCAGGGTCCTGGGATGGAGCCCCGCATCGGGCTCTCTGCTCGGCAGGGAGCCTGCTTCCTCCTCTCTCTCTGCCTTCCTCTCTGCCTACTTGTGATCTCTGTCTGTCAAATAAATAAATAAAAATCTTTAATAAAAAAAGTTATTTGGACTTCAAAATATTTTTCAGATTCACATATTTTTCTTCTTTTTTTTTGTTTTATCAGTTCTAGAATTTCAATGTGAAGTCAAGTTTTATACAAATGGCTTTCAGTCACCATATTTAAAATCATTATCCAATAAACCAATAACTATAGGTTTGGATATACCTTCCTTCCTTCTGTAATTCTTTCACTTAGCATCATTTCAGTGCTGTGGCATGCTAGGAAGACATTTTTGTTGGCCGTATGAACATTGTAATGAGGGAAGGAATCACCTGATAAAGAAAATGTGACAGTTATATTTGTCCCAGGGCAAAAGTCCCCTGGCCTTCTGCCGGTGAAATAGGAGACATTAGAACACAACAGTTTGCTTTTCGCTATAGGCAGTCAGTGTGTGTGTGTGTGTGTGTGTGTGTGTGTGTGTGTAACAGAATTATGGCTGGAAATGTTCAAAAATCCTTTGTTGATATCTTTGTATATAAGAGAGAATCAGAAAAGAAAAAAGAAAGAAAAGAAAAATCTGGCCAAAACGTTTTGAAAAGAGGGACACAAGAGTTATTGAATGGAAACTACAGCAAATAGAAGAAGTTGGTTAGCAAACTCTTAGCAAAAGTTGTTTCTTCGTTTTTGTTTCTGTTTTTTAAAGATTTTGTTTATTTATTGGAGAGAGAGTGTATGAGGTGGGGAGGGGCAGCAAAAGGAAGAGGGAGAAGCAGACTCCTTGCTGAGCCCAGAGCCCCACAAGGTACTCAATCCCAGGACCCTGAGCTCATGACCTGAGCTGAAGGCAGACACTTAACCAACTGAGCCACCCAGGGGCCCCTGTTTTTTGTTTGTTTGTTTGTTTGTTTGCCTGTCTGTTTTAATCGCTGAGGAATCAGTTTGGTTTGATAGAAGAGTAGAGGTTTGTGAGTCCTGGACCCCTGTAGTACCTATTCGCTATGTAACTTTGAGCAAGTTACCTGACTTCCCTGGACCCCAGTCTTCTCCTATGAAGAAGAGGAAATTAACCCCCATGACCTCAGGCTGAATAAAGTTCTGTGTTAATCACCCAGTAGTCATACCGTAAATACTACAATTCTTCAAGATTACTGTCTCTGGAGTGGCCGCTATATAGCCCTCAAAGATTCAACTCTAGATTGTTTCTACCCCTCAAGATCATGGCCACTGGAGCTCAGGTGCATGCATGTGGACAGCCCTAAGTGTTACTTAAGGGGCAGTTTAAGAAGACCTCTGGCCAGTTCAAACTCCTCCCCAGGCATCCCTGCCTTAAATACTCCCCCTCGGGTGGCTTTTCGTCCTCCTCTTTGCCCTCTCTGCTCCGTTGCAATCATCCCGGCTTTTCCCTCTCTGCAACTGCTGTCCAGACCAGCTGCACCCACTACATCTTCAGCAGTGGACCGAGAAGGGTATTAATCATATTTTTGAGGAGGACACTCTGCTATTTATCTCCCTGACACCTCCAGCGATGGGCCGCCAGGCCTGCCCACAGCCCATTGACTGGTGAGATTACACATTACCTTGCTCCATTGCCTCTCCCTACCCTCTCCATTGACTGGCTGTTCAACAGTGGAGTTGTGTTTGTTCAATCAGACATAATTTATACCTTTTTTGTTCTTTTTGGAGAGTGCATGTTAATTTTTAGTTGAAGTGCAGCCTTTTTTGGTCTCGTTTCAGGTTAAGCAAAACTGAGATGAAGGATGTTAAAAATGCTTCCCTGGGCCATCCAGCTACCGTGGGAATTAGGGGGACATGTGGGCTCCCACTGGCAGCTGCATTCACTGAATGTATGATTGGGTTTCACAGCTCCAATGTTTGGTTGAAATTGGGTACAGATGTGCATTTCTACGTAGCCTCTGCCTCGAAGTTTAGATCTCAGCAGAGAAGTAGCCCAAGTAGCCCATCCTTTGCCCGCTTTCGTACTGCCGTGTAATTCCTTGCTTCCTTTTTGTCCTTCCTTGCTTCCTTACAAGTCCTTCTGGTTTGTTTGGCTTATGCCTCTTGCAGCTTGATTTACCACTTATCTTCTCACTTCTTAACCCTCTTATTTTATTTTAAAATGCAAAGGAAGGGGGAGGGTAGCCGGGCTGTTTTATAACCACAATAATCCAAATATGTAAATAGCATTAATAATTAAAGTAATTACTGATTAGCTAATCACTAAGCTCAAGAATAAACTGGCTGCAGGGGGACAAAAGGCTCTGCTACTATACACTAAAGCGACTGGGTTCTTTGTTTTCAAAAGCATTGTTCTCCTGAACGCATTCTCATTTCCATCCTTAATAATGGGCTCAAATCTGCCTGATCATGCTGACGAGGCGAGTTAAAGAAAAGAAAGGAAACATTCCATCAAGAGTTCTCTGAATTGTTCTTACATTTACTCAGCAAGAAATTATGATGTCCCTAATATGTGCCAAGTGCTGCGGGAGCAGCTGAATTTATTTTGGCTTTGCATACCCAAGCACACAATCACACACACACACACAAACACACATAGTTTAATTCAGTTATTTGCTTAGTTATTGTAGAATGACACGATGGTTTTCAATCTTAATCTACACGTGGAAATGCAAAACTTCCAAATGCAATGCATTATAAATGCATGGCTTGTATGCCATACAATCAGAAGGTGGACAATTCCATCATTTGGCTAGTGCTTAGTAGCATTGAACATGGTGGAGGACCAGTGCACAGAACACTGGATTGAGAGCTGGATTCTGATCACGTCAGAATAATGCTTCTGTGTAACAGATACATGATTTTGGTTCCCTAATCCCTATGAACCTCAGTCCTCACTTCTAAAAACTACGGATAATACCAACACATTAGTGGATTGTAATGAGAGCAAATTAAAATAAATGCTCTAAGGGGCACCTGTGTGGCTCTCTCAGTTAAGATTCTGACTTTGGCTCAGGTCATGATCTCAAGATACTGGGATCCAGTCCCTTGTGGGCTTCCCTGCTCAGCTCAGAGAAGTCTGCTTCTCCTTCTCCCTTTGCCCTTTCCCACCATCCCCTTCCTGCTGGTACTCTCTCTCTCTCTCCCAAATAAATAAATAAAATCTTTAAAAAAAAACAAAATAAATGCTTAAAGAGTTGGGCATATAGAAAATTCATTCATTCAACTCATGTCATATTGAGGTCTTTACGATCTTTATTAGCAAATGGAAACAGACCTATCTTCATAAAACATTTGATTATATATATAATAGCAAGCATGCCCATTTTACAGAAAGCCTTGGGAAATACATTGTGTCACATAGACGTGCTGAACAAATTTTATATTAGTCTCTGATGTGCTGCCCGTCTCTATACTGAAGCATCTTGAGGGGTTCAGCTAGGTAGACTGGCTCCTTGTCCATGGCTATCCCCTCTGGGCATAATCCTTGGCAGTCTCCATTGTTTTGCGAATCAACCCTTTTCCCTCGCTTTCAGGGTCCAGAGTGTATCAATTTTTTTTTCTGATGGTCCCTCCAATCTCACATTTTATTTGTGAGTATATCTATACAATAACCTACTTACTCTTACACACACACCCACATCATTATGTATCTCATTGGCTATCATTCTTGACATATCAGGAGAAAATTGGATGCAAGGGCTGAATGCACGTTTTTGAAACAAAATCCATCATTCTGGATCTTCATATCTACACTGTCATCCACGTCCTATCTCATTACAGGCTAGAACCTACTGGTGTGGATGGTCTTGCAGGATAAAATCACATTCCATGGAAAGCGATGCCTTGGAATTGATCTGGTTTTACATAAAGCCTGGTTCCAACCCTTGCTATGTCACCATGATGACTTTCCTTTTCCTAAGCTTCAGGTTTTTCTCATATGCAAAAAAATAAAAGTGCCAGTTCTGCTTTTCACTGTTATGGGGACTGAATGAAGTCCCTGTAAAAGTACCTGGCAGATCATAGGGTCCCACTAAGTGCTCTTTCCTTTCTTTCCTTCCTCCCTCCATTCTCCTTTCCCTCCCTTCCTCCTCCTCTCACTTCTCCCTCCCTTTCTTCTTTATTTCTGCCTTGCCCTGGTTATTGTAGTTAAACAACATCATATACTGAAAAGGCTGTGAGATTTGGAATTGAAATTTCTTTCATTAAATCTTATATTCTCCAATTACTTTGGACAAATTGTTGGACGCTTCTGATCTCAGTTTTCCTATCTCAAAAATGGGTATAATTGTGCCTACTTTTTTTTCATTATTCTATTTATTTATTTATTTATTTAGATTTTTTAATTTTTTATAAACATATAATGTATTTTTATCCCCAGGGGTACATGTCTGTGAATCGCCAGGTTTACACACTTCACAGCACTAACCATAGAACATACCCTCCCCGATGTCCATTACCCCACCCCCCTTTCCTGACCCCCCTCCCCCAGCACCCCTCAGTTTGTTTTTTGAGATTAAGAGTCACTTATGGTTTGTCTCCCTCCTGATCCTATCTTGTTTCTTTTCTTCTTTTCCTAACCCTCCAACCCCCCATGTTGCATCTCCACTTATATTGTGCCTACTTTTGAGGTGATGTGAAAATTAAATTTGATGAGGGTATGACACCCATCCTGTTCCCTGTAAGGAATTCATGTGTTGTCTCTACTTTCCTTCTTCATTTCTTGGGAGGAAATGGGAACAGAGTTTCCACTCCCAACTTACTTCCTAGTGACCCAGTTAAGTAGTCAAACATCTTAAAAACAGAAATTCTGTTGAACAAGCTCACATGAGAGAAAGAGAAAAAGAGTATTATAAGAGCTTCTGCATTGTTTCCTTAGAGAGCTTAGTGAATGAAAGGACTTACAGTAAAGAACTGATGGGCCTTCCATGCAACATAACTGGAAAGACAAAAATTGTTGCCCTTCTCTGGCCTCCAGGGTCATTCACACCTCTGGATTTCTCCTACAAAGGCCCTTTTTTTTTTTCTACTGTATGGTTGACTATCAGACCTAGTTCTCCATAAGGACTGCTCAGCTACCCCCACATCTCTCTACTTACTTTTGCATCCTGTAACTCAAATTTCCAAAAGAAAAAAAAAAAAGAAAATCTGATTGACATTCTTCATCACCTTTAAGGAAGAATTCCACATGTCCTGGGCCTTTTACCAGCTTATTCATGAGTTCCTGCTGGGGATGGGTCATCCTATCAGCAGTCATCCCCTTAGCAGAGACCGATCCAGAAGATTCCCTGTCCAGGAGTGAGTGGGAGAGTTTAAAACAGAAGCAAAACTCAAGATTGACAGGCAAACTGACACCCGGCTACTCCGGGCACTGGACTGTCTTTTACCAATAAAATAAATTGGCCTGCCATCTGTTAGTACCCAGTCTCTATAGGTGGGATCAAGGTAGATAAAGAAAACTGAAAGAGAAAAAAGGAGAATTTTTAAAAAAATTATTCCAGTAGAAGTCCAAAGAAAAATCTTTCAACAGTGTTTCATAATTTTCTTTAGAACCAGCAGATTCTCTGCCAATTAACTTTAGTTTAGGAGAGATTTTCCAGACTGGGTTGTAGGCAATTTCTCTGCCGGCAGAGATAATATCTAAATAACCCAGTGAAGCTTTTCCACCCTAATTGTAATAAGGTTTTGAACTCAACAAAAGAGCTTGACAGAGGTGAGAAGATGGGCCCCCTGCAAGCATGCTTAGGGGGTGACCATGTGGCTCAGGCGATCTCCGGGAGGTGGGCATGTCAGTGCCACCTCATTAGGAGGCTTCAGCTACTGAAGCAAGGCCTGGACCACACGTTCTCCACGGACAGGCAGAGACTTCAGAAGGATGTAATAAAGGTGGAGGGAAGACTCCAGAAGGCAGTAGGGATGTTTGAAGAAATGAGTAAGAATCAAAGTCTCCTGTCCAGTCAGGAGCTGAATTATGTTTATCCTCTTGTCCATTTCAAAGTAGAGATTTCACAGCCTAATCTCCTCCCATTCAGCAGGTAATTTCAAAATTACAAGTTCTTTAGATGCTATGAATTATCAGCGACATTCAAAAAATACCCATATTTAAGGCAGACCTTTCTCCCTCGTGGCATTCTTGGTAGACTTCTCCTTTCTCAAGACTTGGTGATATAAAGTTGCAAACAGAGGGGTCTAAAAAGCCCTTTAAAGTCAAGGGTTTTAGGTTTTCAGCAGGAAAAAAAGGGGGGGGAACCACAAAAAAAATTTTCATTGATGATGAGAATTATACCTGACTAAATTCACAACGACTCACATCAGACTCCCTTGGAGTGTTTAAAAGCTGTGTGTGATTCCTTCTAATAAAGCCTCATCAGTGTTTGTCCATAATGCCTCTTAAATAAAGGGAATTTCTTTTCATCTGTTTGCAAATTTGGAGATCAGAGATTGCCTGGCTCAGGTGAGGGTAAAGTCAATTGCAGATAAATGGCCTTAAAATGTTTCTGCCACATGATTTTATAAGATCCTTTCTCTTAGACAGCTTTCCGTTCCAGAATTATGCACTGTGATTGTAGACCAGATGCTTGTGTATTCAATTTCTAGACTTGGCCAGATAGGAAAATAGCAATGCGCTGATAACTTTCCCCAGGATTGTCTGACGGCGTCTGTATCTATGATTAAAATCTCACAACAGATCCAATGCTTCTACTTGTCCTGGGCCTTGAATTCAGTGTTTGCAAACAGGTAATAGAGAGATGGAAAGATTGGAGTTGAGTCTGTTACTTAACCCACCTGATTTGGAACATTTTATGTAAAGGAATCAGGATAAACCTACTTTTCCTAAGAATAACTGAATCTTCCTGTGTTTTAGCAAGTGTAGCATCGTGTGGCTATACCAAAGAACTGACTTCAAAAGCAGCCCCTGAGATTTCATTTGAGAAAAACCAGCTTAAAACTTATGAAAAGGTCTGGCTACATCCTTTGTGGAAACTGGTGCAAAATGAAAGGGCAGAGCCCCTCGTTCAAAAAATAGGAAGAATTTCGATATGGGAAGTGCCAATCATTAGACCAAGCATGGGATCTTAATGAACTTGGGGCCCCGTTGAGCTGCCTTGCTACTGACCCATCGTGGCATGACTGAATGTAGCAATTTCTCTTCGGCATTTTCTGAAGGTCCAACTAAGAATAGTAAGAGGCTGATTAATAAAAGTAAGTAGCAGAGTTGAAATTTCAGAATCCATTAAGTAAGAGCACCTCACCTTGCTGTTTGTGTACCCCCAGGCATTAGGTGAAGGCCTAAGGGGTGTGGGGGGGTGGGGAGTGCAAGGGAGCATTATGAACTCTTTCCTTTAGGAATAAGATCATGCTTATTCGTCATTGTAGGTACCCTGTCCCACTGGGGATACTGTGCAATGTTAACAGGGTCTCATCGCTCATGCCAGGAATCCCAGCAGATGTACTTTTGAGTAGTGCTGTAGCCTTCTCCACTGGGCCATTCAGTCCAAAGGAAGTAGGAAGAACTCTACAGGCATAGAGTCAAATCAAAGCTGGATCATCCTAGGGGCAAGCACTATCACAGACCCAGCCAGAATGGTTTTCTCATAGGGTGCAATTCCAATCTTCACGGTGGAGGTTTCTAAGAGCTTCCAAAAGCTAACCCATGGGAAGAGGTTGACACAGAGCTGCCATATCATAAGGCTTCCGTGAATGTCAGTTCTTCTCATTCTTCTAAAACAGGAATCCTCTTTTCATTTACATTTTAAAGAAAAAAAGCAGACAAGATGTCAAAACTGCCTTAGTGACCCTGATTTTCATTTGGGCCATTATGTCTCATCTGAAAAGTCTTTGAACACCAAAAAGAAAAGGATATTGACTTGTTTGGAGATTTGGCTCTTCAAGGGTTCCTGGAAGTTGAGATAATTTTATGGCCATGACTTCAGGGCTGAAAGGAGCAGGTTTTTTTTTAAAGATTTTATTTATTTATTTGACAGACAGAGATCAGAGGTAGGCAGAGAGGCAGGCAGAGAGAGAGGAAGGGAAGAAGGCTCCCTGCTGAGCAGAGAGCCCGATGTGGGGCTCGATCCCAGGACCCTGGGATCATGACCTGAGCCGAAGGCAGAGGCTTCAACCCACTGAGCCACCCAGGCGCCCCAGTAGCATTTTTTTTTAATCAACATTTAAATTGTAAAGGTTGTTGATTTAAAGAAAAATTGCTAAGATAGTAGAGGTAGTTTCCATATACCCCACATCCAGTGTCCTCTATTATTAAAATACTAAATTAGTAATGCCACAGTATAAAAATTAATGAACCGACATTGACACATTATTATGAACTGAACAAATAAATGAACTAAAATAAAGACCATAGTTTATTCAGATTTCTTTAGTTTTTCCCTGCTGTTGTTGTTGCTTTCTCTGTTTTAGTTTCACATTTAGGATTTCACATTGCATTTCATTGTCACGTCCCTGTAGGTCCCTATTGGCTGCGATGGTTCTTCAGACTTCTCTTGTTTTGGATGACCATTAACAACTTTGAAGAAGCCTTGGGAGGGAATTTGTAGAAAGTCCTTCGATTGGGACTTGTCTGATCATTGTCTTGTGATCAAAATGGAACTATGGGCTTTTGGGAAGAGGGGCACAAATAAATAAAATATTTTTTAATATTTTATTTATTTATTTGAGAGAAAGAGAATGAGAAGGAGAGAGCATGAGAGAGGAGAGGTCAGAGGGAGAAGCAGACTCCCCACCAAGCAGGGAGTCCAATGTGGGACTCGATCCTGGGACTCCAGGATCATGACCTGAGCCAAAGGCAGTTGCTTAACCAACTGAGCCACCCAGTCACCCCAATAAATAAAATCTTAAAAAAAATAAAAAGTTAAGAGTTCCAGATTCCAGAAGAAGAGCATAACACAATAGCATTCCTGAATATCAGGTCCTTGCCAATCTATAGGTGGGTAAATCTGCCTCATCTTTCATGGAATCTAGCATCTGGAAGGCACTCCGTGAGTGTCTGATGGGTCCATGAGGGAGCAGTGGCCTAGGAATATCACTATCTTGTGAACTCTGCTATCATTTTTCATACTCATGTGGCACAGGTATCAGACGTGGCCACAGAGGTTAAATAAGTTCACCCAAGTTGCAAACTAACCAGTCAGAATTCAGATCCAAGCAGTCTGGGTCCAGAGTCCAAGTTCGTAGACTTGTAGCATTTCCAAAGCTCTTGTTGAAAGTAGGAATACACTGCTTGAACTGATCTTGTTAGGAAAGATTTTAAATTTTAGATCATCCCAGGAGAAGCCCTTTTATGAGAGAGTGTTCTTTACTACACAAAAGATGTGAAAACAGAAGGAAAGCCTGGCTTTTAATAAGTGCTGACACTCTCTGGATTGCTAAGTAATCATGTGGATATATTTACTTCAAAAGATTTTAGCAAGGGGTTCCCTCAGTGAAGCCTCTGCTTCTATCTACTTTTAAAAGACCCGAGAGAGTGTCATTCAAGGGTAAATCTGACTGGAATTTGACAAAAATGGGATCAAGTAAGCCAAATAAAATAAAATAAAATAAAGAAGAAGAAAGATCACTATTAAGAACATTATTGAAGGGGCGCTTGGGTGGCTCAGTGGGTTAAAGCCTCTGCCTTCGGCTCGGGTCGTGATCTCAGGGTCCTGGGATCGAGCCCCACGTCGGGCGCTCTGCTCAGCAGGAACCCTGCTTCCCCTCCTCTCTCTCTGCCTGCCTCTCTGCCTACTTGTGATCTCTGTCAAATAAATAAATAAAATCTTTAAAAAAAAAGAACATTATTGAAGAAATAGGATTTCAAGTCATATTTTAATTTAAATTTGAATTTAATTTAAAAATACACATATTTTATTACACCTTTGGCTCCAAATTCACATCTGTAAATATTAATTTTTCAGAACATGAATTCTGTCATCAAATAGTTGCAGTTTTTCCTAGGTTGCCTTTTTTAAAAAAAAAATATGTAAATAATCAGACACGAAAGGTATCTTATGGAGATGCCATACCCCCCCCACACACACACGCACACAAGCACACACACGCCTACATGCATAAAAGATATCATACATACCATAAGCAGCCCTCATGCAGTGATAAGCCCTGGATTGCCTTAGCTTCAGGTAAAACTAATACTTCTCTCCATGGTGTTGGCAGGTTCTGTATATATTAGCACATTTTGACATTTTCCTTCTTCAGCTTTATGAGTCAATCAAGTTGTATTAAATCCTAATCAGAAATTACTATTCTTTTTCAAGCTTATAAAACTCAAACACAACTAATAACACTTACCTACATATTTGAAGAACAGATTTTGCTTTCAAACATGAACTTGTAGTTATTATTTAGGGACAAAATGATTTGTCAGAACATATTTAGCAAACTAAAAATGTCTTAGTCTTAATATTTGTACAAATGAAATATAGTGTCTGAAATTTTTTACAAACTTCTACCTTTCCTGTTTTTCATTTATTTAAGTATTTTCAACAAAAACTGTATATATTTAAGGTGTACAATTGATCTGATATACATATAGTGAGATGATTATTACAATTAAGCCTACTAACATATAATTTCCTCATATAGTTATCACTTTTGGTGTGTAATGAACACACCTGAAATCTACTCTCTTAGCATATTTCCAGTATTCAATAGAGTATTATTAAATATTAGTCATAATGCCTATACCTTATATATCTAGACGAATTCAATCTATGTAATTTTAACTTTGCACCTTTTGACCAATATCTCCCCATTTCTCCACTCTCCACCCCCACAGCAGCTGGTCACCACCATTCAACTCTCTGTCTCTATGAGTTTAACTTTTGTTTTCTAATTACACATGTAAGTGAGATCATACAAATTTGTTTTTATCCATCTCTTTTATTTTGCTTAGTAAAATGTCCTCAAGTTTCAACCACTTTGTCACAAAAGGCAGGATTTCCTTTTTTCTCATGGCTGAATATTCTGTTCCATTTATATATATATATATATATGTATATATATATATAAATATATGGAAATCATTAATTATAATATATCATTTTATAATATAAATACCATATATAATAGACATTTATATTCATAATATGTGAATGAATGAATCTCTCATATAAATATGTTTATATATTAAATGTAATGCATTATATAAATACATGTATGATATATAGTTTGTAGAACATATAATTAAAATTTTATATATATATTGTATACATACATTATATGCATACACAGACATACATATATATCCTCCTTATCAGTTCTTTCTTATCCATTCATCTGTCGATAGACATTTGAGTTACTTCCATATTTTGACCATTATAAATAATGCTGCAATAAGCATGAGAATGCAACTATCTCTTTGAGATAGAGGTTTCATTTCCATTGGATATTTATCCAGAGTGGGATTGCTGGATCATATGTTCTATTTTTAATTTTTTTGAGGAACCTCCATAATGTATTCTAGAATCACTGCACCAATTGACATTTCCACCTAAGAGTGGACAAGGATTCCCTTTTCTTCACATCCTCACCATTCTTTTTGACTATAGTCATTCTAACAGAGATGAGGTGATATCTCATTATGATTTTGATTTGTATCTCCATTATGATTAGTGAGAGATGGGAGCCATGTCAATGTTTTCTTTGAGAAATGTCTAGTCAGGTGCTTTGCCCATTTTTAATTGGTTTTTGCTTTCTTGCTATTGAATTGTTTGAATTTCTTATATACTTTGGATATTAGTTTAGATCATATATAGGGCTTACAAATATTTTCTCCCATTTCATAGGTTATCTCTTTACTTTGTTGATTGTTTCTTTTAATCTTTTTTCATTTAAATTCAATTAACCAAGGTATAAGTACATCACTAGTTTCTGTTATAATGTTCAGTGATTCATTAGTTGAATATATTACCCAGTTCTCATCATATCACATACTCTCCCCATCACCCACTTGACCCACCCACTTCCCTTTCTGCAACCCTTAGTTTGTTTCCCAGAATGAAGAGTCTCATATGGTTTTTCTCTCTCTCTCTCTGATTTCTCCCCATTCACTTTTCTCCCCCACCTTATTATCCTTGCACTTATCCTTGCACTACTCCTTATGTTCCACATATGAATGAAACCATGTGATAATTGTGTTTCTCTGATTGATTTATTTCAATTAGCATAATACCCTTCAATTCCATCCATGTCGATGTAGATGGTAGATATTAATTCTTTCATTGTATATATGAACCACACCTTCTTTATCCATTTGTCCATTGAAGAACATCTCAGCTCCTTTCACATTTTTACTGTTGGGGACATTCCTGCTATGAACATTGGGGTGCATGTGCTCCTTCTTTTCACTACATCTGTATCTTTGAGGTAAATACCCAGTAGTGCAATTGCTGGTTCATAGGGTAGCTCTACTTTTAACATTCTGAGGAATCTCCATACTGTTTTCCAGAGTGGTTGTACCAGCTTGCATTCCCACCAGCAGTGTAAGAGCGCTCCCCTTTCTCCACATTCTTGCCAACATTTGTTGTTCCCTGTCTTGTTGATTGTTTCTTTTGCTGTACAGAGTTATTTTGGTTTCATGCAGTCCCATTTGTCTGCTTTTGCTTTGTTTTTTACTGTGCTTTGGGGTTATATCTGAAATTGATTGTCCACAGCAATATCAAAAGCTTTTCCTCTGTGTTTTATTCTAAGAGTTCTATGGTTTCAGATCTTATATTTAAATCTTTAATTCAATTTGAGTTGATTTTGTATGTGTGGAGTAAAATAAGGGTCTTATTTTATTAAATAAAGACTTCAAGTTTGTTTTTCAAAAACAAAATTTCAATGAAATTAAGAGTTGATTTTTTTAAAAGATTTTATTTATTTGAGAGTGATAGAGATAGCAAGAGAAAGCATGAACAAGGAGGAGAGGGAGAAGCAAGTTCCCTGCAAGCAGGGAGCCTGATGTGGGGCCTGACCCCAGAACCCTGGGATCACGACCTGAGCCAAAGTTAGACTTTTAACTGACTGAGCCACCCAGGTGCCCCAAGAGTTGATTTTTTGAAAAGATAAACAAAATTGACAAAACCTTAGCTAGAATAATTAGCTAAGAAAAAGAGCAAAAAGCTTAAATAAATAAAATTGTAAATGAAAGGAGACATTATAACTGATACCGCAGAAATATATAGATCATAACAGACTACTGTGTACAACTGTAAACCAAAAAAAATTGTATCAGCTAGAAGAAAAGGATAAATTCCTAGAAATATAAATAAACCAAGACTGCTTCATGAAGAAATAGAAATTCTGAACAGATCAATAATGAGTAAGGAAATTGAAATAATAATAATAAAGTGATTAATATCAATCTCTCTTAAACTCTTCCAAAAGTTTTCAAAGAAGCAAAAATGTCTACACTAATTTTATGAGGCCAAGATTACCCTTATTCCAAAGCTAGATAAGGACATTACAAGAAAAGAAAATTATAGGACAATATATTTGATGAACACAAATGCAAAATTCCTCAACAAAATACTGGCAAATAGGATTCATCAGCACATTGAAAGGATCATACACCATGATCAAGTGGGATTTATCCCTAAATGAAAGGATAATTCAACACACAAAATCAATAAATGGGATATTCCACATTAACGGAATGAAGGTTAAAATTGTGTGACCATCTCAAAAGATATAGAGAAAACATTTGACAAAATTCAGTACTCTTTCATGATAAAAACTTTTCACTAATCAGGTATAGAAGAAATGTAACTCAACATAATGAAGACCATATATAATAATGTATCATTCTCAATGATAAAAAACTGAAAGATTTTTCTCTAAGATGAGGAAAAGCATGGGAAAGCCCACTCTCACCACTTTAATTCAACGCAGTGCTGAAAGTTGTAGCCAGAGCATTTAGACAAGAAAAAGAAATTAAAGGTGTCCAAATCAGAAAAGAAGAAATAAAATTGTCTCCATTTGCAGATGACATTATCTTTATATAGAACTCTCTAAAGATTCCACCAAAAAACTGCTAGAGCTTAAGAGATAGCTTAGTGAAGTTGCAGGATACAAAATCAACATATAAATATCAGTTGCATTTTATATACACTAACAACAAACTGTCCAAAAAAGGAATTAAGAAAACAATCCCATTTACAATAACATCAAAAACAAAAAAACCCACTTAGGGTTAAATGTAAGAAAAGAGGTGAAAGACCTGTAAACTGCAAGCTATAAAACACTAATGAAAGAAAATGAAGACACAAACAAATGGAACAATATCCCGTGTTCATGGACTAGAAGAATTAAACATTTTAAATGTCCATACTATCCAAAATAATTTAAAAAGTCAATAGAATCTTCATTAAAATTACTTTGGTATTTTTCAAAGAAATAGAAGCGACAACCCTAAAATTCATATGAAATCAGAAAGACCACGAATAGCCAAAGCAATCTTGAGCAAAATGGTGCTGGGAAAATTGGACATCTATATGTAGAAGAATGAAACTCGACCATTCTCTTACACCATACACAAAGATAAACTCGAAATGGATAAAGGACCTCAATGTGAGACAGAAATCCATCAGAATCCTAGAGGAGAACATAGGCAGTAACCTCTTTGATATCAGCCACACTAACTTCTTTCAAGATATGTCTCCAAAGGCAAAGGAAACAAAAGCAAAAATGAACTTTTGGGACTTCATCAAGATCAAAAGCTTCTGCACAGCAAAGGAAACAGTCAACAAAACAAAGTGGCAACCCACGGAATGGGAGAAGATATTTGCAAATGACAGTACAGACAAAAGGTTGATATCCAGGATCTATAAAGAACTTCTCAAACTCAACACACACAAAACAGATAATCATATCAAAAAATGAGTAGAAGATATGAACAGACACTTCTCCAATGAAGACATACAAATGGCTATCAGACACATGAAAAAATGTTCATCGTCACTAGCCATCAGGAGATTCAAATTAAACCACATTGAGATACCACCTCACACCAGTTAGAATGGCCAAAATTAGCAAGACAGGAAACAACGTGTGTTGGAGAGGATGTGGAGAAAGGGGAACCCTCTTACACTATTGGTGGGAATGCAAGTTGGTGCAGCCACTCTGGAGAACAGTGTGGAGATTCCTCAAGAAGTTAAAAATAGAGCTTCCCTATGACCCTGC